>JAASGW010000052.1:0-79706 GCA_023334395.1 Phytopythium sindhum
CTGTTCGGATACTTTTGTCACTCCCTCGTACTGTATTTTTCAGGTTTGGGTCCATAACTTCGGTTGTAGAGGTCGCCTTGACAAACAAAAACTATGGGGCGAATCCTCATTTTTTGCTGCGTTCATTGGTGCAATTTGCGGCGAATTTAGTGCAATTCTCGGGAAGCTATTGCGGAATCAATTTCGTTCGGATAATTATGGCACACACTGTACGCTGACTCGCGAGGTTACATACTTGAGGTTACGCCCTACACGTGCTCAACACATAGCGTAGACTACCAGTACAATACCGGTATAATACCGGTAAAACTTGTAGGGTGCGTCAACTACCTTCGACCATCATTCCGAAGCGGTGAGACCTTGACCGTCAGTCTCATGTTTGGTGTCATAAACGGCGGTCGAAGTTCTCCGAAGCAGCAGCGAGCGATCCATCCGTTGCGCTGGTAGTAGGGCGCTCGACACTACCCGACACTACCCGACACTACCGCCGCTCTACCTGTAGACTACGTGTAGGGGGCATGTGGTCGCAGGACTTTCTGCGCGTGCTACAGGGCGCGGGCAAGGTGGCGGAGCAGGCGGCGCGGCTGCAGGCGCCGGCCGTGGGCGCCAAGGGCGCGCAGCTGGCCAGGCACGCGGTCGAGCTGTCGCGCCTGGCGCCACTGATGCTGCAGACGGTGGAGCAGGCGGCGGGCGGCGCCGCGGCGGCCATGGCGGCCCAGGCGCAGAGCATGCAGGCCGCGCAGGGGGCCGAGTCCACGCCCACGCCCACGCCCACGCCCACACCCACGCCCACGCCCACGCCCACGCCCACGCCCACGCCTGCTGCTGCTATTTCTACTGCTGGTGAGGCGGAGAGCGCGATCCGCGCGGCGGCGGTGGAGCCTGCGCGCTCTACGCCGGCAGTGCGCTCTACGCTACCGCCGGAGGAGGCGTTCACGGCGCCTGGAGCGGTGAAAGCGGAGGAGAAGCGCCCGGAGCCTGTCAAGGAGGAGAAGCCGATTGATCAGCACCCTAAGACGCCGGCACCGAGCGTGGAGGCATCGTTCAAGGCGAACGCGGCGCACGAGTTCGCGGCGGAGCCCAGCCAAACACCGGCGGAGGAGGACGCACCACGGCGCGAGTGGCAGGAGCGACACGTGCCGTCGTCGCCCATCTCGCGCATCCTGGGCTTCGGCAGCCTGGCGGCCAAGCTGGCGGTGGGCACGGCGGCCGAGATCGTGCGCCGCGGGGGCAAGGGCGGCACGTACGATGCGCTCGTGTCGGACCGCAACGCCGAGAAGCTCGCCGAGACGCTCTGCACTATGCGCGGCGCCGCGCTCAAGCTTGGCCAGATGCTCAGCATCCAGGACGAGAACATGGTGCCCCCGCAGCTCTCCATGGCGCTCGACCGCGTGCGCCAAAAGTGAGTTGCTAGCGCGCGTTGAGCGTGGATGGAGGCGTAGACTCGAGACTGACTTGTGTAATGATCGTCTGTGTATTGATGCCGGTGCAGCGCGCACGTGATGCCCAAGGCACAGCTGCACCAGCAGCTGGCCAAGGAGCTGGGCGAGGACTGGCGCGAGCGCTTCCTCGAGTTCGACGACGTGCCGATCGCGGCCGCGTCCATCGGGCAGGTGCACCGCGGGACGCTTAAGAGCGGCGAGCGCGTGGCCGTCAAGATCCAGTACCCGGGCGTGGCCGACAGCATCGAGAGCGACCTGCTCAACCTCAAGCGCATCGTGACGTACACCAACATCCTGCCGCGCGGGCTGTACATCGACGAGATCATTCGTGTGGGCCAGCAGGAGCTCACGGACGAGTGCAACTACGAGCTTGAGGCGGACAACCAGGAGCGCTTCCGCGCGCTCGTGAGCTCGAGCGGCCTGAACGAGTCGTGCGTCGTGCCGCGCGTGCACCGCGAGCTGAGCACGGCGCGCGTGCTCACGACGGAGCTCATCTCGGGCGTGGCGGTCGACAAGGTGGTGCACCTGTCGCAGGACGTGCGCAACCGCATCGCGCGCCGCATCCTGGAGCTCACGATCCACGAGCTGTTCGACTGGCGCTTCATGCAAACGGACCCCAACTGGAGCAACTTCATGTACAACGCGTCGACCGACACGATCGGGCTCGTGGACTTCGGCGCCGCGCGCGAGTACCCCAAGGCGTTCGTGGACGACTACTTTCAGATCGTTTGGGGCGCCGCCAACGGTGACACGCGCACCATGATGGACTACTCGTTCAAGCTCAAGTTCCTCACGGGCGACGAGTCGCCCGCCATGCTGCGCGCGCACGAGGCCGCGGGTATGGTCGTGGGCGAGCCCTTCCGCTCGAGCGAGCCCTTCGACTTCCAGCGCAGCGAGCTCACCAAGCGCCTCGGGCAGCACACGGAGGTGTTCATGCACGGTCGCCTCACGCCGCCGCCGCAGGAGGTGTACTCGCTGCACCGCAAACTCGCGGGCGCGTTCCTCATGTGCATCAAGCTGCGCGCCGTCGTGCCCTGCCGCGACGTGCTCGAGCAAGTGCACGCCAAGTACTACGCCAAGTGAGCGCGTCGGAGAGGTTTGGTGAGCTGATGAACGCTTCCTCCCTGAGCTGATTAACAAGAGAATAGACCCGGAAGACACGCTGAACGATTTAAATACCTCACCCGCCCACCACCTCTCGACGTTCGCGATCAGGGCTGGTGATGTTCACGCTGCCATCTCCACTGGAGTTGGTGCTTCTCCTGCTAAGCTTTCGCTCTTCTTCTCCTTTTCTACTTCTTCTGTTTGGTGGTGCTGTTCCTCCCGCTTGCACCGCATGTGGACGAGTGCCGCTGCACGCCAGACCGCGTACTCCTCCGCCGACGGCATGGCGAGTGCCTTACGGACGCGTGGACTGCGGCCTGATGGACTGGCAAGCGATCGGCGCGCGCGTGGGCTGCGAGCTGACTGACTGTTGGGGCTGCCCAGACTCATTCTCTCGAGCCGCCGTGGTGAGACGCGCCTTGGTGATGCGGAGGACGGCGTCGTGGGGCGAGCGCTGGACGAAGATCGCGGCGGCGTCGAGTTAACGATCAGGCACCTGTTGGCAACGTCGGCAGCGTCGGCAGCGTCCGCGAGCGCCGCGCCGCTAGCCCTGTCGCTAACGACCGCATGCCCTCTGCGCTTGGGCACGATCGCACCGCTCAGCGACGTCTTGCAGGTGGACTGCCGGCAAGGTAGCACGACGGGTTAGCTTTCCGACTCCTGCATGGGAGCAACGCCAGAGTCCGCACCTCGATGGACGATACCATGGCATCGAACTCCTTCGGGTAGCCGCACACGAACTCAAGCAGCTTGGCCCGATCCACTCGCAGCTACATCACCACAATCCATTGTACCATTCGTTAGACAACCCAACACCCTTGACGGTAATAGAAGCGTCTCCTTGAAAGCGAGGGCGCTCACGTTGGCCTGCTTGCTGCACGCGTACAGGCAGGCGGCCACGAGCACGGGCTCCTTGGGGTCCGAGTCGCTGGCCACCGCACCGCCTCGCGCGGGCGGCGCCTTGTGGTGCCTGGTGCTGCTCTTGTACTCAGCGAACACGCGGCCGACAATCTCGGCGATGGCCTCACAGCCGAAGCGGATACACAGCGCCGCGGGCGTCGTCTTGACCACCTTGTCGGCGCCCACGACCACCAGCATGCGCTGCACGCTGGACTCCACGGCGCGCGCGCTCACGCCCGCCAGCACAGCGAGCCGTTTGGCGTCCAGCGGCTCGCTCAGCGCGCGCCCGGCAACCACGAGACTCGCGACGGGGCTCGCCAGGTCCAGCCCCGCGGACGCCGGCGCCCGGGCCGCCGCGCGCCGCTGGTTCTCCTTGGCACGCGTCACGACGGCGCGTGACACGCCGCCGTACTTGGCCGCCAGCACGTCGATGTCCATGGCGCGGAGGAGGAGGCGAGGCGTGGAGGTGAGGTGTTCGTTGAGGAGGCGAGGCGAGGCAAGGCAAGGCGTCCAAGCGGTGCTGCTTGTACAGGTGGCGGGAGAGTTTGACCCATTCCCGCCATTTTTGCTGTTTTTTTTAACGTATCATATCTGTTATGATTGTGTTGTAGCAGCAACGATTTGAAATTGATAAGGTTTGACGTTTTTTAGCGCTAAAGTTCAAATTTAGTGTAAAACGTTCCTCAATTCATGCATAAAGCTAACCGGAGACCGTGTTCGAGAGGGTCTTTACCCGAAATGAACATGCTGCGCCCCAGCGGCCTGAGCGTTTTCATAAAAGCGGAAGAGTAGATGACCCAGTGACAGAATCCAGTCCCCTGGTTGCACTCGGTGCTCGCGAGTTCCTCGAGTCTCGCTGCACCACTGCCTGTGGCACCGGTGCGCTCTGGCCGCCCTCTTCCGCTTGGACTCCAAGTTGGAGGGCAGTCCCGGGCGGACTGGACTGGTGAAATGGCTTGTTGCACCATTTGCATTCTAGGGGGCATAATCTAAAAGTGGACATGACCAAGAGAACAACTAGTACATTTATTTCACGCTCATCTAAAATAACCTGCACTTTGTATAGCTCAACCGTTCTGTAAATTTACTTGAAAATAGAACATTTCTGTCAAAATACATCTCATCGATTTCTTATGTAAAAAAAAAAAAAAAATCAATCAAAATTGAAACAAAATTTGCAACTGACTGACTCACCCACCATATCCAGCAAATTCTAAACTATTCTATTAAAAAGGTCGCCTTCTTTCCCGAAAGCGACGTAAAATACTGAGCAGAGACCGTCCATTGGATCCAAAAGGCAGCTGAGTAACACCAGATTATGTGCCTTTAATGCTAAATAATATGTAAAACGTCGAAATGTGGCTAAAACCACTTCGAATTAGCTGCAAAAACTGTGTTGTGGTCTTTGCTGCCGACCTAGTCATCAACTTTTCACACCTGATGATGCCTCCCTCCCTTCTTCCCCTTCTTCCCTTCCTTCCCCTCCTTCCTGGGTCAGAACTCCCATAGTACACGAGCTTGTCACGAATGGCGTGGGCGTCCCTCGTTCCTCGTCATCACTTCTTTCGCGAAGAAAATCGTACCTTTACGGGAAAATGCGGCCGTGTAAACTCCCCCATGAAAGCGTTTATAACCCGCATCATTTAAGGATTTGCTGGAACAACAGCTAAGTGTAGACTGACTGATCTGCTCGTTGGTCGTTGGTCGTTGGTCATTCGGTGGCTCGGCTCAGATCCCGACACCTTGAAGCGCTCAGCTTTTCCTATCCTCACTCGCAATCCCTCCAGTCGATTAAGCACCGCACTCCAAGACTAGCGCGATCGTCGAGCTGAGACCATGATGGAGACGCCGCCGCGGTCCGACGGCCCGATGATCTCGCTGGAGAAGGCGGCCGACCAGCTCGCGTCGCTGCTGGCGGACCACCGCCCGCCCAGGCAGTCGCCCGCAAAGACGCCGACCAACGGCACTCACATCTGCCCCGAGTACGGCTGCGGCCGGCAGTTCAGCCGCAAGTACACGCTAGGCGAACACATGAAGACACACACGGGCGAGAAGCCGCACGTGTGCCCGGTGCGGACGTGCAAGAAGCGCTTCAGCACGTCTGGCAACCTGTCGCGGCACAAGCGGCTGCATGGCGTCATCCAGCCGCTCGAGTGCCCCGTGGAGGGCTGCATCTGCACCTTCGCAAGCGACAACAAGCTCGAGAAGCACATGAAGTACCACCTGGGCAGCCCCGTGCATGTGTGCACGATCGGCACGTGCGGCAAGACCTTCAGCACGACGGGTAACCTCAACCGCCACGTCAAGCAGCACCATCCCCACGCCGTTGACCGCCCGCTGCCGCCTCCGCCCCCGAGACTCAAGCGTATGTTGACAAGCATCCCGCGTCCGTCGCCGCTGACGGTCCAGCAGCCGCGCTATCTGGCCCCGGTACACATGAATTACTCGATGCCTCCGCCGCAGACCTCCTTGTCGTTCGGCGCGCCGCCGATGCAGACCAGCACAACGATCATGATCCCGTCTATTGCCCCGCCGCATTTCTCGAGCGGGTGGGTGGACGTGCCGACGCCTAATGAGACGCTCCAGTCGGTGCAAGTGCACACGCCGACGGCCTTCACGAATCGGGGTGGCGGCATGAACGAGGTGCTGTCATCGGTGTTTGATGAAATGGACTACTCCCCGACCATGGCCAAGCCCATGATGCCGCTCCCGCAGATGCAGATGCAGATGCAAATGCAGCCGCAGCAGAACCAGTACCTCAACCAGCAACCGCAGCAACCGCTGCAGCCGATCATGATGCACGGCGGTCGCGTGAACTTGTTCGACGACATGGTCACCTTCCACGTGTCCAGCATCTAGCTCTAGAGCGTGCGCGGACAGCAGTTCCAACAGTGGATGCGAGATTGTTTGTAAAGTGTCGACTCGTAACTTATGAATGCGCTGTACTGATCGGCATTAGCGTGTTATTCCTCGTGACCCCGTCAAGAATATTGCTATCGTGTGTCTTGGGTCATTGGTATCTACTTCATCGACCACAGGAATGCGAATGAACACTTTACCAGCACGCTTTTATTCATTCCGAGCAGCCCCTAGCTTCTAACAGGCGCTTCTAAGGGTACAACCACACTTTGAGGGACACCACCACCACCAACATGCACATCTACAACACTGCCAAGCTCACTGCATCGCCGACAAGTGCGTCACGTGAAAGCTAATCACGTCGTCGAGGATGCTGTTGACCTTGCCCGCCCCGACATCGACGTCCGCGTCGCCTGGCACGGCGACCTGGTCTCGGAAGATCTCCGCGAGCGCGTCCACCGCCACTTCCTGCTGGTTCCAGGTCTCTGCAGTGCCGTAAAAGCCTGTGTACTCAACCGACGTTGGCCCTGCATGGGCGTCCGTGATACAGACGGCTCCGTCCTTCATGTTTTCTTCTGCCATGCCCATCAAGTCGGTGAACGACTCGTGGGACTCCTTTTGTTCCATCTGGACGTCGCCGTCACTCTCCGACAGCGCCATCGCCGACTGATGGTGGTTCTTGATGTGCCGGTTGAGGTTGCCCATGGTGCTGAAGGTCTTACCGCAGTTGTTGATGGCGCACACGTGCACGGCGTCTCCGCGGTGGAACTTCATGTGTTTCTCGAGTTTGTTGGCGCTTTCGAAGGTGCTCAGGCAGCCCAGCGTGGGGCACGGCAGCGGGTCGATGGTCGCGTGCAGCCGCTTGTGTCGCGAGAGGTTGCCGGACGTGCTGAAGCGCTTGCCGCACGCGCGCACGGGGCACACGTGCGGCTTCTCGCCCGTGTGCGTCTTGGTGTGCTCGATCATGGTGTACTTGCGGTAGAACCGGCGGCCGCAGTCCGGCTCCGGACAGCAGTACACGTGCATGGGCTTGTCGCTCTCGGTCGCAGCGAGCGGCATGGCGATCGGGAGGTTTCGGTGGCGGACTGGGTTGGGACGCGCGTGCAAAGATCAACTGTACGCCGCGGTCGCAGGAGCAATTGCGATTGGGACACGGCCAGACTTGTCGCTGTGCGAGTGCACGCACGATGGGCGACTGTGAACCCTTGCACTCACCCGTGGGGCATAATCACCGGGGGGCGGACCTGCCGCGCTGT
This sequence comes from Phytopythium sindhum, assembly GCA_023334395.1. Taxonomy (NCBI): domain Eukaryota; phylum Oomycota; class Peronosporomycetes; order Pythiales; family Pythiaceae; genus Phytopythium; species Phytopythium sindhum. The sequence continues at coordinate 7,562 of JAASGW010000052.1, forward strand.
TGATGGCCGGGAGGTGGACATTCCGGATGTCTACATAGGCCGGCTTGCCGCTTCGCAATATGGCGGTGTGACTTCAAACAGCAGTTCCTCCTTACCTGCTTGTTGGGCTGCGCATTACATGAACCAGCGTGCGCTTGTGAGGATTAAAGGGCCGGCTGGCTGCTCTTTTACGCGAGGCGAGCGCGAGCCGACAAGACGTGTGACAGAAGCCGACCTCTGCACGCGGGACGCGTGCAGAGGTCGGGGCGCTCGTATGCCAGGCAGGTGACGAGATGAGGTGCGCGTCGCTTCGACCAGCCAGCGGGAAGGAGGAAGGACGGACATGACGGCGCGCTCGCACCGTACAGTTCTCGGGATGGTGCGGCTTTCGTGTCCACTTTTGGATTCGCGCGGGCTAACGTCGGACCACGGTGGCTGTGCATCGCATTGCGTTACAGCGTGGACTTAGATGACCAGTGTGGAACGCCCGCCATTCACGCAGAGCACCGCGTGGTGTTCGTGTGTATGTACACTGTAAACGCTCAAGAGAGAGAGAGAGAGAGAGAGAGAGAGAGCTAGAAGGACATGGAGCTGGAGAGCGTGTAGTGCATGGGGAGCGCTGGGCGTGTACTAGACGTCGAGTCCTCATGAGAGGTTCTTGTCTAATATGATGTATATTACAACATAGTACAGTCCCATACCAGAGACGGGCGTTTGTCGACCTGATCGGCTGCAGGCTGAAGTGGACATGATGGTGCTGGGATGAGTGGTTAGTGTCACACGTTACTGTGAGATAAATCAAACAAGCAGTTCTGGGCTAATCGCGTCGAACAGCATGACGGCCTGGACTCGACCAACCAACCCGTAGATCCCACGATCAACAAATCAAACCGAGCTAATCATGACACCATGATTAGCATACTGCTAGGTAAAACTTACAATTTGAATAAAAATTCATGTATTTTGAAGTAACAGAATGATCAGAATACACTATTGTACCGCTAGTAAAATCAACCCGAATTACAAAAATATATAGTTTACGAAATTTAATAGTTCCAAATCAGATCATAATCATTCGAATGAAAAAGTGGACAGTGTCGTTGATTGCAAATTTTTAATTGTACTGACATGTACGCGTAAGTACGGGTTTGTACCCTTTGGAATCGTCTCCTCCTCCCTTCGCCTCAGTGCTGTCGTTCCTTCTCTATGCTGCTGATACTGCTGACGCTCTGTCGTCGTCCGCCCTCCTTCTGCTGGTCTCCTCTCCTCTTCCTTCTCCTCTTCCTCCTCCTCCTCCTTCTTCCCCCCTTCCAAATTACTTACACGATGTCTTGCGCTTCGATTTGCCTGCGCCCCAGACTAGCAAATTCTCGCCACTTGGGACTCGCCGTTCGCACAGCAAAAACAGCGTTGGCGGTGCCTTGGCGGTGCCTCCATCGTCTACAATCCTCTACCTCACTTCCATAAAGAACTATATCGTGTCATGCTGAAGCGAGCGCGATCACTCGAGGAGCAGCGGGCCGAGCCTACGCCCACGTCTGGCGCCCACTGCTGCCCTGAGCCCGGCTGCGGCCGGCAGTTTAGCCGCAAGTACACGCTAGGCGAGCACATGAAGACGCACACGGGCGAGAAGCCGCACGTGTGTCCTTTGCGCACGTGCGGCAAACGATTCACGACGTCGGGCAACCTGGCGCGACACAAACGACTGCACGGGTTCATCCGGCCGCTCGAGTGCCCCGTAGACGGCTGTATCTGCACGTTCCCCAGTGAGTCTAAGCTCGACAAGCACATGAAATTCCACTTTGGCGGTGCGGAGCACCTCTGCCCTGTACTCGGATGCGGCAAGACCTTCAGCACGACGGGCAACCTGAACCGCCATCTGCGCAACTACCACCCCGAGCACGCGGCGGCTGCAACTGGGCAGTGGAGCGTCAGGAGTGGCGACGGATCAACGAAGAGCAGCCCAAGTGCACTGGACGAATGGCGGCCAGAGAGCGGAGGTTCTTCGGGTCCACAGCTGCGTCGGAGCTGGTCCATGACCCATGCGCCAGCGGACACGATCAAGCGTGAAGTAGTAGAGACCAGCTCTGACCAAGTAGACGACAGAGCGAACATGTTGGACGCCTTGTCGGAGATTTTAGAGGGCACTGGTCTCGAGCGCGACGACGGTGTGACCGTGGCGGGGCGAGGCAGCCTTTTCGACGACATTGTCCGCTTCCACGTGGCCCACCTCGGGTCTATCGACGGCGTCGTGCAGGGCCGCAGCCGGGCACTGACTCAGTGATGCATTTGCGGTGGTGTTGGAATGATTTAAAGATCGCGTAAATTTACAGTTAGATGCCACAATGCTGACGATTTTTGCTGTATTGTCGGATCAATTTCGCATATGAGAATTGACCACAACGCCAGGGGTCGAAACTGGTCATGCAGGCTGCAGTGAAGCTTTGCGCTGGAGTATTTCCGCTAGACGATCACTCGATGGATGCAAGTGTTGAATGTCTAATCGGGAGCTAGATGGAGTGTGTCTAGGTCAGGAATGTTCCGCCCTCCTGTCGCTCGGCTTGCGACCAGCATCCATTCTGTTCTAGACGCTAAAAGAAAAGAAGAGAAGGAGGCACGTGCATGCTTCATATGGATGTCAGCATCCATCCGTGGATGCATCCGTGGATGCGAAGTGAAGCTTCGATCACCCAACACTAACAGTACTTCTTGACCTTTTTTTTTTGTTTTGTTTTTTTTTGCTGTTTTTGTTTTTTGTTTTTTGTTTAATCGCAAATTGCAATTTCCAACAAACCCACAATATCAGTAAATAGTCAAAATTCGAATTAAAACAGCAAAAACAGAAATATGCGCAAAAAACGTTTCGAACATGTATCTAACAGTCGAAATTAGATTAGTACAGTAATTTTTTTCCAAATATTATCATATAATACTGAATTAGCGTATTCTGTATCTGAGCCGCTTATGGACACGGGTCCAGACACAATATCCCAGGTGGCGTGCGCCAGACTGTCCAACGCATTGGTATTGTGATTTGTATGGTTCCTACGTAAATCAAGTATGGGCACCGCCCCATCCGTCGTCGAGCCGTCCGTGCGCATTCAACTCCTCACATTATCTGTTAGCTCCCGTCCCCATACAAACCTTCATACATCGTGAGTGAGGCCGTGGATCCGTACAGACAACAACGACTGCCTCGACTGGTGTAAGGTGGTCTCTGGTCAATCATTTCCCAAATTGCAGCCATTCCTCCACTGCCAAAATAGTACAACATGGAGACCAAGGCCAACGTCTTTGCGTGCGCGGAGCCCGGATGCGGCCGCCAGTTCAACCGCAAGTACACGCTCGAGGAGCACAACAAGATCCACACGGGCGAGCGGCCGCACGTCTGCCCCGTCCCCACGTGCTCCAAGCGCTTCAGCACGTCCGGCAACCTGTCGCGTCACAAGCGCCTGCACGGGTACATCGAGCCGCTCAAGTGCCCCGTCGAGGGCTGCATCTGCTCCTTCCCGAGTGCCAACAAGCTGGAGAAGCACATGAAGTTTCACAGCGGCCAAGCCACCAAGATCTGCCTCGTGACGGGCTGCGGCAAGACCTTCAGCACGACGGGCAACCTGAACCGCCACCTCAAGAACCACCACCAAGTCGAGGACGTCGAGAGGCTCACGGTCGCAGTCGGTAGCCCCACGAGCGCCGAACAATGGGCGTCGGACTGCAGTGACGACTCGGAGCAGGGTGCGTCGTGCTTCGACTCGTGCTTCACGCCCATTGGGTTCTCGACCGCCGCCCCGTTCGAGAACGCGTGGAACCCGGAGCTGATGGACGCGCTCGAGCTGATCCTTGACGACAGCGCCGTCGGCGCCGACCCGGTCGCGATCGTTTAGAGAGTCTGTTAGTAGCGTAGTCTGTCATTTATCGCCAAGAGAACGTCTAATTTATTGGCTCTAGGCCTTCCAACTACTTCTTGCTGCGCCAGTTATTAATAGTCATTGTTCTCTAGCGATAGGTGAGCTGCTACCACAGCGACAAGATATCCACTTGCACGTATCCAAAGCACAGGCCCTGCGTCGCGATAGAAGCTCATTCAACGGCCAAAGGCGCTCGGGGTGGGCGTGCTCATGTGTCCACTCCGCTTTGATGCGTAAAAGTACAGGGCAGTCCGTCATCCGAGGTGGTGCAGGTAATCCGACGTCGGACCAGCCGTTCGCCCACTTCAAGCGTAATAAGTAGACAGCGTCGGCGCTGTCCATTTTTGTAGGAGGTCCTATCCTGTTCGTATCGATGGGGCGTGTGACGTCCGCCCCCAAGCCACAAACGGCCTGGACATGGCCGCGCCTACTGTTCATCCGGATGTAGAGTTGTACATATGCTCGTGGCGCAGTAATCGAGGCCTCGCCCCGTTGACTCCCGACGGTCTCAACAGTTGGCAGACAAAGTGGTCGACGCGCCCTGCTCGTGTCGCACGATGGCCCTAAAATAACCTCCCGCCCAACTCTACGAGTGAGTCAGGACGATTAGACCCTACCCACGACCCACAACCCCGTAAATGCTCCACTGCATGGCTCATGCCGTGGGCCCCATACACTGGGTCTGGTCAGGTGTACGCGCGACTAATGTACAGTCGCTGTTTGCATGTCTTGCAGCGGATTCCACGGCAGAGTATCAACATACGTACGGTGGGGCCGATATCCCTGCGATTTGACACCCCACTCAGCGCGTGTCTGTCTATTCTGGTCGTGTCCACTTTTCCCTGGGTCGAGTGATCATGTGGTACCAGCATACACCTGCTGCGTCCGCAATAACGGTAGGCCTCGGTCAACGAGACCACGCGTGAACGAGTGTTGCATCCATCCTCACTTGCCATTTTCCACCCACCAACTCAATACCAAACAGTTGAACACGATGAGCCCCATGAACACCGCGACTGCCACGCCGTTCGCTGTCGAGGCCTCGGCGGTGCTGACGTGCCCACACACGGGCTGCAATCGAGACTTCGCCCGCAAGTACGCGCTGGACAAGCACATGAAGATGCACACGGGCGAGCGGCCGCACGTCTGCCCCGTCCCCACGTGCGCCAAGCGCTTCACGACCTCTGGCAATCTGTCGCGCCACAAGCGCCTGCACGGGTACATCGAGCCGCTCAAGTGCCCCGTCGAGAGTTGTGTGTGTGCGTTCCCGAGCAACAACAAGCTGGAGAAGCACATGAAGTTTCACAGCGGCCAAGCCACCAAGATCTGCCTCGTGACGGGCTGTGGCAAGACCTTCAGCACGACGGGCAACCTGAACCGCCACCTGAAGAACCACCACGGCCAGCACGAGGTGCAGGAGAACATGATCAAGGTTACGTCCGTATCGGTCGGTAGCCCCATCAGCGGCGACCACTTCATCGACTCCATCAACCAGAATGGCGACGCTGCGATCAGACACTGGGAGCCGATGGTCGACGACTTTTTCCAGCTCGCTCAGGTCGACGAGATGGACGACATCTGGAGTTCCGCGGTGCTCGACACGCTCCAGATCATTCTGGCCGACGAGCCCGTCTGCTCATGGGATGCTGGCTGCTAGAGCATAGCCATACAGTTGTCCATTGGCGTTTATTTAATGACTGTCGAATAGAACAACCAGCAACGAACTCTGCTAGAAATGTCTGCGTCTCGGAGATCAAGGCAATGTTATGATGGCTTGTCTGAACGACAATTAGAAACCGATCTGAAGTTCTATTGTAAGTGCATTAGTATAGTGCACTTTACGAGTGATCAGGGTAGTGGCGGAGTTCACCGACAACTCGTGGAGATGTTATTAGAACGGGGATAAGGAAGAGGTACCCTCAGTGGATAGAACGAGCGTATGACTCCCATGCAACGTAGCCTCCATCCAAACAATGTGTCGTGTGGTCTGTAGTTAGAGTGAGCATGTTGAGATGCTATCGTGCTGTAAGCCACCAAATGGCTGGGGCGGACGTAAACTCCTTGAGCGTCAAGTTCCGCCCTTCACCATGAAAAGGCACGGTCGGAGCGAAATAACGCGCTCCACAAAATCGGAGTTTGAGGATCTCCTGCGCAAGATGATGAGCACCGCTGCTAGCAGCAAGGCCGACGGACACCAGAGACGCGGACGCTTCTTTCAAATGAAAATCCATGCAGAAGTGGACACGCGCGTGTCCGTCCGGGTAAGCTGGCCGTGTGTGCCACCCGAAACGCGTTGATGTCGCCCCATAAGCGCTGCAGAGTTCAACATTTTTTTTTTGCGGTGTATGCATGGATTAAATTCGCTTCAACAGGTTATCCTTTTGTTCGTGTTTGCATGCTTTGAATTACGAAATTTGACACAGTTCTACTCAAAAATGCCATAAATCCCACTAAAAAATGGACACGCTTTCAAAGAGCAAGAGATCTGCTTCGGGCTATTTCTGATTGTATTCTTTTTTGATGTCCAAAATTTTGACAGTGTTTCAAATCCGGCAAGCAGCTGGTCTCCGTCTGCGATTTCCACCACAATTTGCGCCAAACACCAGCATCAGCTCATCGGCCAGCCGTTCAAAGACAAAGCCCGCATTTTGCGACCGGTCTCACGAATAGTAGACCAAGTGTCACACCTCTCGAAGCATAATACACTCGGCTTGACTATGATGGATCGGGGCACCGCGAGCTGCAAGATTTGCGCAAAGGGAGGCCGCCATCACTTTCGTGACTACGGCACGCAGCATGTCCCTCGACTGGAAGTTGTGCGTCTTGTCAACACGACAGGATATCCTGCCAAGTCACACGCTATGGCTAGCGCTCGTCAGCACCCCGACGGATCCGTGCTGTGGATTGTCGTCGACAGAGACCAAGCCTGGCGAATGGATCCATCTCACGCAGATCGGAGCTCATACACAGACCGCCTCCGCACTCTCACTCTCCAATTTACCACTGCCACCACAGGATACCAACACTGGCCGCTTATTGCTCCCCGCATTCCGACCATGGCTAATATCAGCACCACCGTTGCATCCGCCGTGGCGATCACCCACGACATCGCCAGCATGGCGCAGGCGACGCTCGCCTGCCCCGAGCCGGGCTGCCCGCGGCAGTTCGTGCGCAAGTTCAGCCTTCTCGAGCACATCAAGACGCACTCGAGCGAGGGCCAGCACGTCTGCCCCGTCCCCACGTGCGGCAAGACGTTCAGCACGTCGGGCAACCTGTCGCGCCACAAGCGCCTGCACGGGTACATTGAGCCGCTGCCGTGCCCTGTCGAGGGCTGCGTGTGCGCCTTCCCGAGCAACAAGAAGCTACAGAAGCACATGAAGTTCCACTTCAGCGCGAACGTCAAGCCCTGTACCGTGGCCGGCTGCGGCAAGGCGTTCAGCACGACGGGCAACCTGAACCGCCACCTCAAGAACCACCACGGCCACACTGATGCCGACTGCCAGACCCCGCGCCCGAGTGCGGGCGCTGCCAAGACCAGCACCACGATTCACGCTGCCACCGAAAGCCCGATCAGCGCAGAGCAGTGGACGCATGGAGCCTGCAGCGGTGCTTTCGAAGACTGCGACGATCTGCTGCTGTGGTCGTCAACATGCTTCATCCCGACGGACATTGACCTGACTTCTGGCCCCATGTTCGACGGCTCTGACGACGAGGTCTGGACGCCCGAGCTGCTTGACACGCTCGTGAATCTGCTGGATGAAGACAGCGCCACCGACGGCGCTGACGCCGCCATGGACATGCTGACTATGCCCACCCTGTGAAGCACTCGTCGCAGATCAGTAGAACCACAAACATACTAATTTATTGGCATTCTTCGCATTTTCATGGCATTTGGTCGCTCGCGCCCCGATTTCTATCGCTTGGTGCATTGCTATGCAATCATTCGACTTGTATCGAGGCAGACACAATTCGGGATTGCCTTGAAGCGTTGCTACAGTAAAACAGTGTTATTCGAGTCGCAAAGCGTATTCCCGCATTGATTTTCATTCCTGGCAATGCAGTGGGCGAACACGAGAGCCCTACTTAGTTGAGAGGAGAATTCACTTGCTGTCTTCTCATTCCCGAGGGCATGCCTACACGGCGATCTTTACGTTCAAGCTGCAGCCATAAGGTGTCGCTTATCATTCACCAGTTGGCCAGTGTGTCCTACCGAGATCAGGGATGCACTCGGAAGTGTTAGACATATGTCCTTGGTTCTTTAGAGCTGCTGGAATCGCTTCACCGAACACCCGGGTATTTCGTCCCCTCAATGCTGCTACGAGCCCTGCATGAACTCCAGGCATGGCGTTGTCGGCCGCGACCAGCCCGCGAGGACAGAAGAGTAGACGGTCTGGTAAACATCCATTTTTGCAACAAAGTGCATCGATAGCCCCGAAAGGACGTCGTCAATTGCGTTGACAATATCACTGCGCGACTGCACGAGTTCAGGCGATCTTTCGAACCCGTACCGTCGCGTTGCGATTGCAGTCAACAACATCCACACGACACCAATAGTGATAGAGTCCAACGACGCGGTCAGATACAGTATAAGCCAATCACCTCAGGGCCGTCGTCCGGTCGGCAGGAGGCTTTGGCGGGCGGTCAGTGGTTTGCTCGGTACAGTACAGCACACGACGCTCTTTTACTCGACGGCATGCCGACTCGACGCTCTCCTCCGCGATTGCACGTCGAGTGTCAAGCAACTGCCTCAACTATTGTGCTGTGTGTACTCAGTACCTCACGGTCAAGCCTATGGTTGTCAACCGCTTGTGGCTGTCCGCGAGCTGAGCTTGCCTACCTTTACACGACGAGTAGGGCACTTCGTCTTGCCCTACGGCTGTCCGTATTTCATTTCGGGTGCCCGATCCATTTCGCGTGGTCTTTTCGTTTGCCTGTCGAGCCTCGGTTCGCTCATTTTCATTTGCCGAGGGCAACACTGGACATGGATTGTCGCCTGTCAACTCCCCGTGGGGGGAGTGCGTGTCATATGCGCGCCGTACCCTCGTCGAACGCGTAGATCTCAGGTCGAGCGCCATTTCTTTGTTTGCGCCGCGACCACCCTCGCATGGCTTCAAAAGGAGAAGCTCCTTGTTTTGAGAGTCACACGTTCCCCAAGGATAGGAGATGAGCCGGTGCCGTCCTCCCCCACCAGACTGCCGTCTCAAATGGCGCTTGTCACGATGTGGCGGGTCATTTCTATACTCAACGCGATATAATTCGGGGCGTCTGCCAAGCGTTTGGTACGCTACAGTACTGGACACGTACCGTATCCCACGCGAGAAGCAGTTGACTAGCGAAGCCTGGGCCCTGGGGGTCGACAGGCCACGCCCGTGGACATTACGCTACACTACACTACCGGTACCTCGCTCCTTCTGACTCCTCTCTTCCTAACCTTCCACCCTTCCACCCTCCCTCCCAGTCTCTCAATCATTTCGCATTTTCGGCCACCTTACCCAACAGCAAAATGAACTCCCAGGGTAAGTTTCCAGGGTTCGAACTACCGCGTGTGATGGATCACCAGCGGAATGACGCGACGGACTCCCCGTCGCAGTTAGCGAACTACACGCCCACCAACACGATGAGTGGTCTCGGTGGTGCCTCTCCGCGTTGCCACCCCTCCAAGGACGCGGAAATGGACATCTCGGACAGGATAACAGAGAGGGGAGCGTCGCCATCGTCGTCGTCGCAGCCTCCGATCCGACCGCTGCCGCCTCACGCGTGCCTCGAGCCGGGTTGCGACCGCCGGTTCAACCGCAAGTACACACTTGCCGAGCACATGAAGACGCACACGGGCGAACGCCCGCATGTTTGCCCCGTCCGCACGTGCGCCAAGCGCTTCAGCACATCGGGCAACCTGTCGCGCCACAAGCGCCTCCACGGGTACATCGAACCGCTCAAGTGTCCAGTAGAGGGTTGCGTGTGCGCTTTCCCGAGCAACAACAAACTGGAGAAGCACATGAAGTTCCACTACGGCAGCGCAGTCAAGGTGTGTCCGGTCATCGGCTGTGGCAAGACCTTCAGCACGACAGGTAACCTGAACCGCCACCTCAAGCACCAGCACACGGGCCTCGAACGCCGCATCAAGCCTGTTGTCATGGTGGCTCCTCCGATCGTCGTGAGCAACCACTGCAGCCCCACGAGCTCCGAGAGCTGGGTGCCGCCTACTCTGTTATCCGTCGCTCCTCAATTCCGTGTGCAGCCGCTAACGCTGCAGATCCCGCCGCCGCCTCAGCTCGTGTTGCCGCCTCAGCACCAGCAGCTGATGCAGCAGCAGCAACAGCAGCCCCAGCCGATGTCTATGTGGCAGCAGGATCAGCCGCTCCCGCCGATGGGCGCGCCGATCTTCACGCCCACCAAGTCATGCGCTGACATGTTTGAGGAGGTGTGGAACCCCGAGATGCTGGACACGCTCGTATCGGTGCTGCACGACCCGAACGCGCGGTACTAAGTCCAGTCCTAGTAGTTAGAGCAAGTCGTAAGCATGCCATCTCTGCTCTCTTCAGCCGAAGGACTTCGGCTCTGTGGGCGGGATTGAGTGCGTGCGCTGCGCTCGAGGAAGAGTTTCTCGACCTAATGTTAATTATTGTAAAACCAACAACAGTGCTCAACAGTTTGTTTTTCTTCAAAGTCCACGGTGGCAACCGCTACGCCAAACGATGAAGCTCCGTACTAAGTACAGATCGACACACACCGACTTGATCAGTTGAGAAGTATTTGGGCGAGGATGTCTAGAATCTCCTGCGGCCACGGCTCCATGTCTACCTCTTCGTCATTAACACTGACTGTCATGTCTAGCCAGGTACAGTCGCGGGACCATTCCGTGGCATCGACCGCCGTCGGGCTCCAGCCCACCGACTAGCTGTCGTCGGTCAAGTCGAAACCCCCCTCGCTAGTCTCCGTTGAGGTTGAGATTGACGACGTCGGCTCGCTGGCGTCGCTGTTATCACCGCTGTCGTCCCAGCAGCTCATCGGGAACAGCTTCAGAGTCAGAGGCAAGCTTCCGAAAATGGCACGCTCTTCCTCGCTATGGTGGTTCTTGATATGCCGATTCAGGTTCCCGGTGTTGCTGAACGTCTTGTCGCAGCCAGGAGCCTTACACACGCGCATTCGGTCCCGATGCTGATAGACCAGGTGGCGACTCAGCCTGGCCTCACTCATAAACACCGCGTCGCAGCGCACCACGGGACACGCGAGCGACTCGAGCGGACCGTGGAGTCGTTGGTGGCGCATGAGGTTGCCTGACGTGCTGAAGCGCCGGCCACACGCCCGAACGCGGCAGACGAACGGCTTTTCTCCAGTGTGTATCTTCATGTGCCCAATGAGCGTGTATTTTCGACTGAAATGTCGACCGTATGTCCTGACGGGGCAGTGGAACTTGCGGTTGGCAGCGATAGACAGATCCTCGCGTGGTGATGTAGTCGCGACGTGAGAGTCACCGTGGTGGAAAGGGTGGGAGTTTGGCATGTTGTATTTGCTGTTGGCAAATCGTAGAATGCGCGCTAAGCTTTGCAGTATAGACCGAACCCAGTGTTTGTTGTGAGCGATGGATACTTTTGAGCGTTGTTGCAGTTCCTTGGCTAGGGCGGACTGAAAACCTCCTCGTGCCACGGGCCATTGGCGCTCAGAAGCGTGGAAGCAAAAGCGTCTCAGCGCCCCATCTTGCTGCCTCGACCATGAACTTCGTGTCCCGTAAGGCTTTACATCGAAGTACACTTCTAGTTCAGCAGAAACTCCGTACGAAATGGCGCCTCGCAGCGCCTCCGCACGCATCGGCTGTGCGAGACACGCCTCTGAAAACTGAGCCCAAAGCTGCAATCTCCTCAACTTGACAGAACAATCCATCCCAAAATTGTAGCGGACGCGTTCGGGCCCTCAATCACTATTGGTCGGAGCTGTCACGTGTGGTGGTGAATGGGTTGACCGGGATTTTCGCGAGGTGGCTCGCCACGTTATAGTAATATCTACCGAGAGAATGGGACACAACGCGAGTCGCTTTTGATCAAAATGATGCCTTAGCTCAAATTTTCATAGCAACATGTGCGAAGGGCGAACTCGTGTAACATGACTCGTCGAAGTAATCGCGGGTCTGGCCAGAGGAGTCCTCGGTCAGCATGCTAGTGCAGTTGTGTGAGGCCCAGCCCCCTACAGACTGAGTAGAGTGACCGAGGCAGCGCAGGTTCCGACGCCACCGATTGAGGCGTGGTCGTTTTGAGACAAGCTGGCCCGTGGGAGCAGCGAGCAACTGAAGTCTGAAGATAGACGACGTGTTGACTGGCAAGGCTGTGCTCACTTGGTTACCTCCGGCCCGCCAGTGTCGTCGTCGTCGCTCTTCCTCTTGAGCACAGGCGTGGAGCTGATGCGACTCACTCCACCGCTGCTCGAGCTGCCGATGGGCGGCAGCTTCTTGCCCGACCCGACGACGAGCGACGGGCTCGAGTCCATCCCGCCCGCGCGGCCGGTCCACTCGGCCTCCTTCTTAGCGAGCGAACGCGCGTCCTCGAGCTTCTTTCGCCGCTGTGCCGCCAACTTCTCGCGCTGCTTCTTGAGCGTCGCAGAAGACAGTGGTCGCCGCGCGAACAAGCGGTTGTTGCTCTCGCGGTCGTCAGTCGAGGAGCCCAGTGCCGTCATCTTGAGCTTGAACGCGCTGCCGGGGACGGCAGCCGACGCCTGACTGGACTCAGCAGTCATAGACAGCTCCAGCGCGTCGTCTAGGTCGGCGGCGAACATCTGCGCGCTGTCGGAGCCCTCAGGCTCCTTCTGGTCGCGCACGTCCACGACACAGACAGTCTCGACGCCGATGAGCGCCGAGTTGCCAGCCCCTGGTGCTGATGCTGATGCTGTAGGCGACAACATGGAGGTCATGCTGCTCCCGTTGCCAGCGGTGTCGGCGGCGGTCGTGCCAAGTGCCTCGATCTTCCCGCCGGCGTGCACGTACACGTGCTTGGTGCGCGGGTGCCGCTCCAGCGCCTCAGCCAACACCTTGACGCCGTCCTTGGTGATGAAGTTGCCGCGCAGGTCCACGAGCCGCAGCGCGCTGGAGGCACCTGCAAGTACTGCGGCCACCGCGCGCGCGCCCTCGTTCGAGATACCGTTGCCACGCAGCTGCAGCTCACGCACGCCGCTCGCGTTGGAGCGCAGCAGCGCCGCGACGGCGTGCACCTCCTCGTCGCCCACGCCGCTCTCGGCCAGTTTGAGCACGCCGCTGTTCGTCACGGACGAGCGTGCTTTGATCTCGTGCACGTAGCGCAGCAGCGTCTTGCGCTTGGCGTCCTCCTCGACCGTCAGCTTCTCCTGCAGCCGCGCCGCCTTGCGTGCGAGGTGTGCGATTTGGTCTCGCCTTGCCTCGAGCTGTGCGCGCGCGTCTTCAACGGCGTCTTCACCAGCTGCCAGCGCGCCGAGCAGCGCTGCGAGTCGCTCCACGAGCATCTGCTTGGTGTTCATGTTCTTTTGCGCGCGCTTGAGGAAAGCGTTGATGCCCATGCGGTCCAGAAGCGTCGCGTTGCGCTGTTGCTGCTGCAGCACCAACTGATGCTGCTGCGCATCGATCGAGCTCGTTGTGGTCGTGACCGCCAGCCGCTTGGCCTTGATGACGAGCAGCCCGCCGTGCGACGCTCGCGACTCGACGAAGAAGCGCGCGTTGCTCGCCACGGCTGCCGCGTCGTCCGGGTGCACGGGCGAGTCCTGCTGATTGCTGCTCTTGGCGTTGTCGTCCCCGTGGAGCGACAGCCCGGCATTCTCGAGCGCGGCCGCAAGCGCCGCCGCCTTCTTCTGCAGCGCCTCAAGGCGGATCTTGTGCTCGTCTAGCTCGCCCTGCTTGCTGCGCAGCGCCTCGGTGACGACGCGGTTGCTCTCGGCCGTCGCGTGCAGCTTGGCGGCGAGCTCGGCGCTCTTGTCATGCGCGCTGGCGACCTGCGCACCGAGCTTCTTGGTCTCCTCCTTGGCCACGAGCTTGGCCTCCTCGTCCGCCTGCATCTTGTTGAGCAGGAAGGCCACGCGCGCGCCCATGGTCTGAAGCTTGTCCTCCAGCGCCTTGCGCTCGTCGGCCTCCTTGAGCTTGGCCTTGACCTCGTCGCTGCAGCGCACGCTGAGCTGCGCGTTGTGCTTCTTGAGCGCCGTGAGCTGCTCCAGCAGCACCTTCTTGTCCATCTCGGACTTGGCGCGCGCCTTGCCCTCGCTCGTGCCCTCCTTGAGCAGCCGCGCGTTCTTCTTCTTGAGCGCTAGCAGCTCCAGCTCCTTGTTCTTGAGTGCGTCCACCGCCTTGGTCTTACCCAGCTCAGCCAGCTTGAGCCGCTCCAGCAGCTGGAAGACTTTCTCGGCCATCTCGCGCAGCTGTTCAGCAGAGTCGCGGTTCTCGGCCTCCATGCGCGCGCGTTCCTGCTCGGCCTTATCTGCGCGCTGTGTCAGCTCCTGCTTGTCGCGCATCAGGTTCCCGTTCTCGATGAAGAAGCTCTTGTTGGCGTCGATCTGCGCGCGCTTGGCCTTGGCCTCGAGCTGCACCTGCGTCTCCAGCTCCTGCGAGCGCTCCTGCGACGCGCGCAGCTTGTCCTCGAGCGCCGCGAGCTGGTCGTCCGCGCGCCGCTTGGCCTCCTCGAGCTGCTGCATCTTGTCCAGGAGCTGGTACTGCTTCTCCTTGCGCACGCGCAGCTGCTCCTGCAGCGCCTCGAGCTCCACCTGCGTCTTCATCTTAAGCTCCGCGTTGCACGCGCGCAGCTGGTCACTCTCGACGCGCAGCAGCCGGACCTCCTCGGCGCGAAGCTGGCCCTCGCGCGTGGCGCGCGCTGCGACTTCCTCATGCGTCTTGGCGCTCGCTAGCAGCGACGTGAACCGCGTCTGCAGCGCCTCCAGCTCGCCCTTGAGCGCCGCGTTGCTCGAACCCAAGGCTGCGCCCTGCGCCTCCTCGTGTTCCAGTAGCCGCAGCAGCTCTGTGTTGTGGTCTGTCAGCACGCGGATCTGCGTTTCCCGCTCCTCCATGCCGGTCTGCAGGATCAGTCAGCATGCTCGTCAGTCTCCTACACGCATCAAAGAACAGCAATCGACGATTCCTACCTGCGCCTTGATGAGGTTGGTCTCGGCGGTGCGCGCCTTGCTCTGCTGCTCGAAGTTCTGGTCACGCAGCGCGCGATTCTCGTCCTCGAGGCGCAGCTTGTGCGCCTTGAGTGTCTGGATCTCGTCGTCCATGGCGTTAAGCGACGTCAGCAGTCGCGCGTTCTGCTCGCCCAGGATGCGCATCTGCTCGTCTTTCATGGCCAGCGCCTCGGCCGCGCGCGACTCCTTGCTGCCCTTGTGCACAGCCGCCGCCGCGAGCCCCGTGGCATCAACCACGCGCTACAAAGCGACGTGCAAGTGTGAAGATGAGGTTCCTGCCGTGTCGGTAGTAAAAGCACCAGAGCACTGGAGAACACGGATCGACGCACCTCGGCGCCCGGGCGGAAGGGTGAGTCGCTCATGGCGGTCAGCGACTGGTCCGATGCAATTGAGAGGCAGCAGCAACGAGTGCACGGACTGCGAACGCCAGTGAGGTCGAGGTGGCTTGGCGTGGATCCAATGCAGCTTTACAGCGCACTCATGCACGTGTCGATAAAGCGAGCGAGCGACGGAGGAGGCTGGTATGGAGCCCAGAGCCCTCACGATGACATGCAGACGCGCACAGAGGCAGCCGTCGCTTCTATTTGCTAAGATTAGACAGGAGCAGTGATCCTTGCACTACCCGCGCCAAATTTAGGCGCGCCTCCCCGTGCCCCTGCGGCCGCCGCTGGCTGGTGCTGTCCAAAGCTGAGCGATTCCTTTCCATCGCGTGTAGCTGACGCGCCTTCGACGTCGTCGCGGTCACAGTGAGGCGTCTTGGGCATCATGTAGAGATGCGGAACTTGTTGCCCTTGGCGTCAGGCCTCTAGGCGCCCCGCTCATAGTGATCCGTCGACTATCCAACGTTCAACTACAACCGGCCGCAATGTGTCGCGAATCCTTGCGCTTCGGCGGTTGTCGCCGCGCCCATCAGCAATCCATGAGCGCGTTTCGAGTGGCTCGACTACCGTTATAACTAACCGCAAGCCACGAAGCAATCACGCGATTGCGAGGGCGTGCGGCGTTTTCTAAACTTGAGTCAACCGCCACGAACGTTGGCTGCGGTGGGGCGTCCTTCCATCTGTAGGCCTTGTAGTATGAGCAGCACGCGCCTTCTGTGATTATCTCGGCGCTCCCAGCGGCCTTGAAATCATTTCGAGGGCGCTGCCAACACCTGCCCACGTTGAGATTGGTCATTACTGGGAGCTGAGCAGCCTACCCCAAAGCACGTTGAGCTAAGCTTTTCCCCCAATGCAATCGCCACCTGGACGTGTCTAGCGTCATGCCATCAACCTGATGGCGCCCTAGCGCCTCTAGTGCCCACACACGGCCCCCATAGTAAATTAATCCGAGCCAGCTGCGCGCCACCAGCCCCGCCTCGACCACCCCAGTGTCGCAATTGGAAGGCGCATCGTGCGGAGGCATCGCGATAAACACAGACTGGTGAGGCTGGTCCTGGTGGAGAGGTAGGATCATACACAAGCGGACTGTGACTGCGACGCGGATGTCTCTCCAATCGCGCCACCACAGGACAGGCGGACAGAGAGGGAGAATGCAGCAGGTGGGGGCAACGAGTGGATTTTTGTTGCTTATTAGAGACTGTGGGGACCACAGTAAATACGTTAATTCGTGTTTACATGTGCGAAAACATACAGATACCGAGTGTATGCTGAATTCTGCTCATTTCCGTCGAAATTAATATAATCCATTCGAAAACCAAAACGAAAACGTGAGCCATACATTATTTTATTATGGTGCTGGAATTTACAGTGCTTTCCAAGGGTATTCGGTTCATTTTTCACCAGAAATGCAGGTTTTTACCACTGTCTGAAGCAGCCTTTTCAAGGCGAACGCCTTGAAAACTAACATGAATTTGCCACTTTGGTGCCATAAAGTGTGCCAAAGCCCCTCTCTGCGGCAAATTCGCGGCCCTGCGCGGTTCACAAATGCGCGCCGTGAGTCACACCTCTTGATGTGCTACTCAGAGCACTCAGAAACCAATGAGAATGGACGCGCGCAAGTGCAACATGATCTTGTTGCGCCCCTCGCAGGAAGAAAATTCACCCACGCCTCTGTCTAACGCTCGGTGGTAAATTTATTCCGGATGCGGCCAGTAAAGTTTGTCTTATTTGTGAATTTGCAAGCGAATTCGTAGTGATGACTTGCATGGAATATGCTGCTTTGAAAAGCAGGTAATACACACAAGGTCTTCTTGCGTGTCTCGTACAGCTAGTTCATCTGTAAAACACCAAATACTGAGCGCCGAGAACTATTCACCAACATCCATTGCCTAAAAGTGGCAAATGCAGTTGAGACGCTCCACCTCCCGGTTTTTATGCACGCGGATGGCGTGGCTGGGGCGGGGCGAGCCCCTTCTTGCTGTTGTGAGTCCGTCCCAGCGAAAAAAGAACAGCAGCCCAGAGTATCCATCCCCTCGGAGTCGACGAAGAAAGGGGCCTCACCGTGAGGCTCGGTGCGGTGCAGTATAACAGCTGAGGGCGAGATTGAAAGGAGAGAAGAGAGAGCTTTCTGCTGGTTTCGCTTTTGCTGTTGAGCTCGGAGTTCATTCTGCAATTTGCCACCAAAGCTAGCTACACATACACAGCAACTGCCAACACCACCGACAGTCGCACACTCCCAAAATGTCTTCGATCGCCGCGCTCGTTGGTACGCCGACGTTCTCGATCAGCTTCGATGTGCCCATGGCCACGGAGCGCAAGTTCCGGTGCCCCGAGAAGACATGCGGACGCCGGTTCAACCGCAAGTACACTCTGACGGAGCACATGAAAACCCACACGGGCGAGAAGCCGTTCGTGTGCCGCGTCCACACATGCGGCAAGCGCTTCAGCACATCGAGCAACCTTTCGCGCCACCGCCGGCTTCACGGTCCGCTCGAGCCGCTCGTGTGTCTCGAGCTGGACTGCGGTGCAGTGTTCATGAGCGAAGTCAAGCGCGACCGCCATCTCAAGTTCCATCACGGCGACCGAACGCGCGCGTGCGAGGTGCCAGGCTGCGGCAAAACGTTCAGCACTACAGGCAACCTGAACCGCCACCTCAAGAACCACCACAGCGAGGATGAGCGTCGGATCTACGGCTGTACGGCTCGCTCCTCCCCATCACCACCGACTGGGTGCTCCAACGACAGCGGCGACTGCAGCGACTCGAGCTGCGACGGCTCGAGCTCGAGCAGCAGCCCGACAACTGTCGACGCCAGTGAATGGTCCCTCAATTGCACCTGGCTTGATGTCGACGTCGTTCGCGACGAAGAGCAGGCAGCAATGGAGCCCTGGACGCCAGAGATGCTCGACATCCTGGCACAGATGCTCCTCGACTGAGTGTTTGCCCTCTCGAGCGCGGGTGCCTGTGGTCGTGTTGTCTGTCAGACTGTAGAGTAGATTAGAGTAGTTGGATGTGTTCCTTGTCGGGGCAGTCGGCTGCCATTGGACGTAGGTGGCGAGAATCTCGCCTCCCTCCTGTACAAATAGAGCCCACGATGGCATTTTTGAATCGCACTCCCGTTATTTACACTTATCTAAGCTTGGTCGCACTGGAATCGACGCTGCAAACTACTACAGCACGTAACGAGTATCGACGGTGGGAGCAAACCAAATGCGTCAGCCCCTCGGTGCTCCCACAGGCCAACGTGTCTCAGAATGATTCCGGTCCATCTCTTTGAGCCTCGGCCGGTGGCGTCGTGGAGACCCTAGATGACTCGTCCGCTCTACTCAGTCGATGAAGTGCCGCACCTCGCTCAGTTGTGTTCGGGTGCTGATTGAGACCCCGTTGGCCAGACCCGCAACAATTCGATCAACCGTGCTACAAAGGTTCGCCCTCCACACATGTTGTTGTGGAAATCAGCCATAATGCCGGGGGGGGGGGGGGCAATGTGAGCTCAGCCTAGTCAGCCACCACGTTGTGTGTCTCTCTTCAGTCTGCGTACTCGTTCCACACGCGGCGACACAAGGAAGCGGAAAGGTCGAAAACACCCGGCGTCGCATTTTAGACCCACTTATAGTCAATAGACACACCACGCCACTCGTTTCTCTGTCATCACCATCACTTCATGCAGGCTGTTTACCTCCGCGCCGCGCTTGATCACACCGTGTAGGCCGTCGTCGCGTCGTGCTCCTGCTCGTGCGCTTGATCTTGCTCCTGCTCCTGCTCCTGCTCCTTGGTGCGCGCCTTGAGCAGCACGCGCTGCAGTGCCAGCAGGTTCGCCCGCGCTGCGCGGCGATCGGACGGCGCCAGCAACTCCTGCGCGGTCGTGCTGCCCCCGCGCGCCATGATGAAGCGCAGCAGCCTGGCCACGGTGCCGCAGGCCTCGCCCACACTAGCGATCTCCGGTCCTGCGTTTGCACTCGCTGAGTCCTTGGCGATGTCGTCGAGCGCGCGCGGTGTGTCGCGCAGTAGGCCCTGCAACGACAGGCTCTCGATCACGATCTCGTCATCCTTGGCCAGTTCGTCGGCGGCGCCCGAGTCGCCACGGTCAAAGTCCGCGACCTCCGCTTCGAAGGCTTCATCGTTGTCAGCGTCAGTGAGGCCGTCGAGCCCCAGATCCTTCACCAACTGAGGAATCACCGCTGCGCTGGACAGCAGCTCTCGCAGTTGCCCTACACTCGCGATGCTTCCCGTGGTTGATACCGAGATGGAGCCCGATGTAGACGCTTGTCCGTTCTCGGCCGCACTGTCGCCGTTGGCGGCAGTGGAAGCAGCTCCATCGCTGGCTTTGTCGTCCGATTGGGGCGGCAGGAACGCGCAGGAAGACCACGCTCGTCGGATCTCACTGGGTGTCACAGCAGCCCACGCCTTCTGTAGCCACAGGAGCGAGTGTCGGATCGTCGTGTGCGCGTGGATGTCGAACAATTCGCCTCCCGTAGAATTCCCAGTGCTGTCACCACTGGTTTGGTGACTCGCTGTCCGCTCGAGCCACGCTCGTCGAGCGTTCACCAGCGACTGCAGCATTTCGAAGCGGAATGTGCGCTTCAAAACACGAACGACGCCTTGACACAGCGGCTGGATGTCACGGACGGTGTTGTTGCTGCCAGTGGTGGGGGTGACGGAGGCGCTTGGCGGCAGGAACAGCAGCACCATTGACTCGAACGTGAACCCGGTGCGGTACGAGCCCGCTGGGTGCAATGCGTGCGCAGCAGCCACGTGCGACGCCGAGCTATCGAGCACCAGGAACCACACCTGCTTGCGCGCCTTTGCTTCGCGGTTCATCTGCTGAATATACTCCATCACAGCATATGAGTCGTGCCATGCGCGTGTGTGTGTTCGGAACTGGATGCCGTACGTCGCTACCGGGTCGATCGCGTCCGCACCGCCTCCGCCGAGCAGCGCCGCGGCATGCTCGTCCTTGGCGACCACCTGCAGCCGCAGCTTCTCGCCCGAAGCGCTCGCTGCGAGCGCCACCGACACACGATCCATCGCTCGCGTGTCCAGGTTGATCAACGCGTCAAGGCGGCCAGACGTGGTTCGGTGACGTAGCACCACCTCACTTAGCGTCCAGATACACGACGCAGGCACTTGGGTGAGCTGTGCGCGTATCCGATGGATGCGCTGCTCGGCGCTAGCGCGGTCACCGGAAGCGCTTGTGCCAGCAGCAGAAGCGGCAGCAGTGCCCTCGTCACTGTGCTTGGGCAGCGCGCGGATGCTTCGGCGCTGCATGTAGCGATGCAGCCAGCCGTTCGAAGCCTTGAAGTCGGTCAGCGAGAGCACGACCTCGTCGGGCAGCTCGCTCGAGTAGTCGGCTAGTACCTTGTTGCGAAACTCCATGGCCTTGGACTGCAGCAGGTCGCCCGTGAGCTTGACGGAAGGCGAGTCGATCTCGACCTGCAGCTGCCACTTGTACAGCATATCCTCGATGATCGAAAGCTTGTGCTGGTACTGCAGCACCTTGCGGCTGTTGGTGTTCTCTGACCGCGCCTGCGCGCAGATCGCGTCCTTTTCCTTGACCATCTTGGTCACGGCCGTGCGTGACACACCAAACTTCTCAGCCGCCGCGCCCTGCGATCCGCCCTTCTCGACGAACGCCAGGATCTCGAGCTTCTCACTGTTGGTCTTGCGCACTCGTCGCCCCTTGCGCGCTCCTGTATTCGTTGGGGCGGGCATGGCAGGCACAGTTGAGTCTGTCTTAGCCGTGGTGGTCTCTGCAACCGGAGCAGCAATCGCGTCAGTCGCCGACGCAATAGTGGCGGCGGCTTCGGACGGTGCGGCAGCGGTCGAGACCACCGACATGGTAGCATCGGCACTACTGGCAGAGGTCGAAATAGTGGATGCAATTGACGTCGTGACTGTTGCCGACATTGCAGTGCTGCTACCGTTCACAACGGCGGCCGCCGCTCCGGTGTCGATTTCCATCGTGCTGCTGGTAGCTGCATGCGATGCTGTAGCACTAGCAGCAGACTCCACGTCCATGATATTACTCTCAACGTCCGATGTCATCACTGTAGTCGTGGGTATGGCTGTCGTTGTGATCGCCGACGCGGTTGCGATCTGCAGATCGCCCGTGGCCACAGCGGTGCTGGTCATCGCCGCAGTGATGGCGACCAGAGCGTTCGCTTTCTCCTGGATCGCCTTGGCAACGGCAGTCAGCGAGACGCCAAACTTTTCAGCCGCGGTTGCGGGCAGACCGCCTTGCTCGACGAACTGCAAGATCGCCGCCTTCTGTTCCGTCGTCATGCGCACCGTCTTCCGCCCATCCGCTTTGACAGTGTGGCTGCTATCCACCGCCGCAAGGCGATCCGTCAGTCCCGTCAGCTCCGATGAGACCGGCGTGACTCCCTCAATGCCCTCGGTCGCGCTCAGCATCAACGGGGCACCGGCCAAGCCGTTGACGGCAGCGATCTGTTCGGCCGCTAGCGACGCATTAGCAACGGAATCAGCGCCGAACACGTCGGTAGAGACAAGCGCCAGGGCCGCAGCGGCCGCTTGGGGCTGCGAGCTGGCGTCCTCGGCGATCTCCTTGAGCGCGCGGGCGACTTCGGCGCGCGTGAGTCCAAACTTGGCGGCCGCCGCCGCAACCGACACACCTGGCTGTTGCGCGAATGCGGCCAGCTCCTCGTTCGTGGGGGCCTCGCGCGCTCTCTTCCCTAGCATCGACGTAGCAGCAGCAGCGGCCTCAGGCGCCGCATCCTCGCGCTCCTTGAGCATCTTGGCGACGGCGTTGCGCGCGATGCCGAAACGCGCGACCGCGTCCTCGGGTGACCCGCCGGCGTCCAGGAACGCGAGGATCGCGAGCTTCTCCTGCGGCGTCTTGCGCACGCGCTTGCCGCCCTTGGTGGCCTCCAGCAGCTCCTCCATGGCCGCCGGGAACGGGTCGAAGCGCGGGTCGAAGCGTTCAAATTGGCGCGGGTGGAGCTTTTCGGCGCGCTTGTGGGGGGAAATGGAGAAAAAGAGGGAGGAGGGAGAAGAGTGACGTTCCTGTAAAGTGTCAAATCCCTCTATAGTAGCATGTGGAGGTCAGACGTCGAGAACAGTGACGTTCCTCTACAGCGCCCTTCCTTTAAAAGAACACAATGTGTCACTGTATCGAGGGAATAACGTCGAGCGGCTGGGAAGTTCACCTGCCACTTCACGACTGATTGGCAACGGAAGATGTGGCGAGCCGCGAGTCGGCGCGCGTCCGCGGGCGCCGTCTCCCGGCGCCTGGGGCGGCCGAGCGCCTCCATCAACGCGCGCACCACCAATGCCGTGGTACTGGGAAGCTTTTGCGGCCCTTGCGGTCGCTCTATGTGGAGTACAGTCGCCTCAAAGCGCGTTCTTCCGCCGTCGTTGGCGTCGGCGCCGGGCATTGACGCGTTGTGGCGGGTGAGGCGCGCGTTCTCGACCGACGCGCCGCCCGCCGAGAGCGTCGAGTCCATCTACCAGAAGAAGACGCCGCTGGAGCACGTGCTGTTGCGCCCCGGTATGTACATCGGCTCGGTGGAGCCCGCGCGCGAAACCATGTGGGTGCCCTCGCTCGGCATTAAGGACGTGGCGATGCAGCAGCAGACCGTCGAGTTCGTGCCGGCGCTGTACAAAATCTTCGACGAGATCATCGTCAACGCCGTGGACAACAAGGTGCGCGACCCCAACATGCGCCACTTGGACATCGTCATCGACCCGAAGGGCAAGGACGACAAGCCCTGGATCTCAGTGCACAATGACGGACGCGGCATCCCCGTCAAGTTCCACCGGCACGAACAAGTGTATGTGCCCGAGCTGGTCCTTGGCCACCTCCTCACAGGCTCCAACTTTGACGACGCGAGCGGGCGGCTGACTGGAGGGCGGCACGGCTACGGCGCCAAACTCACCAACATCTTCAGCTCCGAGTTCGTGGTCGAGACGGGCGACGCTGCGGCTGGGCTGCGCTACAAGCAGACGTGGCGCAACAACATGCGCGAGCGAGGCGAGCCGGAGATCACCATGATGGAGAGCCACGACCCGGGCAGCGACTTCACGCGCGTGTCCTTCTCGCCGGACCTGAAGCGCTTCGAGATGAACAAGCTGACGCCCGGCATGCTCAAGGTGTTGACCAAGCGCGTCGTCGACGTCGCAGGATGCCTCTCTGACGTGGAGGTGACGCTCAACGGAAAGCGCGTACCGATCAACGGCTTTGAGTCGTACATCCAGACCTTCCGCGACGCCACTACTACCCAGGAGGAGACTAAAGCACTCGAGGAAGCAGGCGAAAACGGACTGGCCGACTACATCTACGCGCGCGTCAACAAGCGCTGGCAAGTAGGTGTGCTCCCGTCGGACATCGGGTTCGTCCAGGTGAGCTTCGTGAACGGCATGGCAGCTCGGCGTGGCGGCACCCACGTCAATTACATCGGCGACCAGCTCTGCAGGCGCATCGCCGACCACGTCAACAAAAAGTACCCGGACCTGTCGGGTATCACGGGCGCGCACGTCAAGCCGCATCTCGCGCTGTTCATTAATTGCCAAATCGAGAACCCGACGTTCGACTCCCAGATGAAGGAGCTGCTCACGTCGCGCCCGACCACGTTCGGGTCCACGTGCATCCTGTCCGACCGCTTCTCCAAGGTCGTCATTGCCAACTCGGGCATCGTCGAACGCGTGGTGGACGCTGCACGTGCCAAGCAGCGCGCGGCGCTGCTGAAAAAGGTGTCGGCGTCCGTGTCTTCATCATCGTCGTCCCGTGGACGCATGTCGGTGAACGTGCCGAAGCTCGAAGACGCCAACTTGGCTGGCGGTCCGCGCTCGAGCGAGTGCGCGCTTATTCTGACCGAGGGCGACTCTGCCAAGGCGCTCGCGGTGGCTGGGCTCGCTGTCGTGGGGCGCGACAAGTACGGTGTGTTCCCTTTGCGCGGCAAGGTGCTCAACGTTCGCGACGCGACGGTCGCGCAGCTCTCAAAGAACGCCGAGCTCGCGCACCTGTGCACGATCCTCGGACTCAACATGGACGAGACGTATGATACGCCTGAGAAGCGCAAGCAGCTGCGGTACGGCAAGGTCATCGTCATGACGGACCAAGACCACGACGGATCGCATATCAAGGGCCTGCTGTTCAACCTGTTCCACACGTTCTGGCCGGAGCTGCTGCAGTCAAACGATGACGGCGAGACGTTCATGAGCGCGTTCATCACGCCGCTGGTGAAGGTCACGTCTCGGACGGCGGCGACTGCCATCACGGATAGCACCGGAAGCAAGAAGACGACGACACGCAGCTTCTACAGCCTCAGCGAGTACCTCGACTGGAAGCGCGAGGTGCCCAGCGACGAGATCAAGCAGTGCACCATTAAGTACTACAAGGGTCTGGGTACGAGCACGAGCGCTGAGGGCCGCGAGTACTTCCGCGCACTCGACCAGCACCTCGTGCCGTTCGTTTGGTCGGGTCCTGCGGATGGCGATGCGCTCGACCTCGCGTTCAGCAAGGCGCGCGCTGCCGACCGCAAGGCCTGGCTGCTGGGCCGCAGTGAAGTGCTCGAGGACGAGGTCGCGTTCACTGGCACGGACGGTCCCGTGTCGTACCAGGACTTCGTCAACAAGGAGCTAATCCACTTCTCCCACGCTGACAACCTGCGGTCGTTGCCGTCGGTCGTCGACGGCCTGAAGGTGTCGCAGCGCAAGGTTCTGTTCGCCTGTCTGAAGCGCAAGCTAACCAAGGAGGTCAAGGTGGCGCAGCTTGCAGGCTACTGCAGCGAGCACACGGCGTACCACCACGGCGAGATGTCGCTGCACGCGACGATCGTCAACATGGCGCAGGACTACGTGGGTTCCAACAACTTGCCGCTGCTGTACCCGTCGGGCCAGTTCGGTACACGTCTCCAGGGCGGCAAGGACGCCGCGAGTGCGCGCTACATCTTCACGTCGCTCCAGCGGCACACGCGCGCGCTGTTCCCTGAGGATGACGATGCGCTGCTCGAATACGTGGACGACGATGGGTTCCCCGTCGAGCCGCGCTACTACGTGCCTATTATCCCCATGCTGCTAGTCAACGGGTCGGAGGGCATCGGCACGGGCTGGTCGAGCTCCATCCCGAGCCACCACCCGGTCGAGATCATCGACAACTTGCTGCGGTTGATCGACGCCGACGACGCTGGCATCAATGTGAACGAGGTGGCGCTCACGCCCATGGCGCCGTGGGTCAAGGGTTTCCACGGCCATATCCGCCAGACCGGCGATCAGTCGTACGTGTCGCGCGGTGTGGTCTCCGTGGTGAATTCGTCGACGCTACGTGTGACGGAATTGCCCGTGGGGCGCTGGGTCGAAGACTACAAGCGCTTCCTGTGGGAGCTCGTGGGCAAGAAGACTATCCGGTCGTTCTCGGAGCACCACTCGGAGCGCGACGTGCGATTCGACATCTCCATGGCGCGCGCCGACCTGGCCAAGCTGCTGGACGAGGAGGGCGACGGCGAGGAGGCGCTGATCAAGCTCTTCAAGCTCGAGACGAGCCTCAGCACGTCCAACATGCACGCCTTCGACGCGCAGGGCACGCTGGTCAAATACGAGACTAGTGAGGAGGTGTTGCGCACCTTCTACGACGTGCGGCGCGAGCTGTACGCGAAGCGCAAGGCACACCTTGAGAAGAAGCAGGCGCGCGAGGTACTCAAGCTGCGCAACCGCATCCGGTTTATCGACGAGGTCGCGCACGGCGAGCTGCAGATGGTGCTCAAGGAGCGCATCCCCAAGGCGAAGCTCGTCAAGCTGCTCGAGGCGCACGGGTTCTCGCCGGCCTCCGCGTTCAAGGAAGAGGAGGAGGAGGGAGAGGCAGGACAACACCCCGAGTCGCTGGAGACGGAGGCGGGCGATGAAGCCAAGGCGGCCGAGCCGACCGTCGACTTCGACTACCTGCTCAGCACGCCGCTGCTGAGCTTCACGCGCGAGGTGGTCGACCGGCTGCAGCGCGAGCACGACGGCAAGGAGGAGAAGCTCGCGCGGCTGCAGCAGATGACGCCCACGCAGGTCTGGCGCCTGGAGCTCGAGACGTTGCGCGCGTCGCTCGTGCGCGACAAGGACTTTCGCCCGCCCGCCGGCGCGTAGGAGAGAGAGAGAAGAGGAGGAAGAGGAAGGTAGAGAGACCTAGAAGTCCCTGTCGATTGTCAGTACAGTCATCCACTTCAACGTGGCGCGCAAAAGTGGACACTTGCCGTGAACAACCAGACCCTCCTGTATCTTTTGTGCTTAGTTACGTATGTGCTTTTTCATTGGATGAAATATAGCGTAATGGCAAATAATTTAGCCAATGGAAGCGCGTTAATTTGCCGACCGCTCCCCCAAAAAGCCGAAAGCGGAAGAACGCGAGAAGCGGAGAAAGGTGAGCGCGCGAGCAGTTGGGTGGGCGTCCTGCCGGCCTCCGTGTGCCTCTGCAAGGGGCGGCAGCGCCTGGGGAGGCGCAAGGGACGTATAGGGAGGCGCCCGCAGCGGTGTTGGACCGGTAGCGGCGCTTCTGTCCCCTGTATCTTGGCGTAGATCTCCCCCTTCGTGTTCTGCCTGTGGTAGATATGTGGGCGAGGGGTTCTGGGGCTGACTAGTCGTCTGCGATGTGTTGCGGAGCAGGAAGCAAGGGGAAGGCGCGTGTCGGAGCGACAGGTGAAGCGAGAAGGGACCATGATGTCCAAGTCGGGAGCCGAGGTCGTGATTGGTACGCAGAGCGCCGAGTTGTGTGAGGACCGACAGAGGCGTGGTGTTCATGGCGGATTGACCGGCAGTGTGGTGCTGTGTTGGGGTTGTAGTGCCGCGCAACTTTAAGCTGCTGGAGGAGCTGGAGAACAGCGAGAAGGGCCACGGCGATATGAGCATCTCGTACGGACTGGAGCAGGCGGACGACATCTTCCTGACCAACTGGATCGGCACCATCCTGGGCCCCGCCGGCGTGCGTCTTGCCTCGATCTAGCGCACTGCCGACTGGGAGGCGGTGATACTAACGCGCGTGCGCTGTTGCTGCTTGTCTCCTTATACCAGACATGCCACGACGGACGCATCTACTCGCTACGCATCCACTGCAGCGACCAGTACCCGAGCGTGCCGCCCGAGGTGTGCTTCACGAGCCGCATCAACATGAGTTGCGTGGACCCGCAGTCGGGCCGCGTGGATCCGCGGCGGCTGTCGGCGCTGGCCACGTGGAACCGCAACTGCGGCATCGAGAACGTGCTGGTGGCCATCCGCAGCGAGATGGCCGCGCCCAACAACCGGCGCCTGCCGCAGCCGCCCGAGGGATCCAACTTTTAGACGCGCGGCGGGCCTCGGAAGCAAGCGATGGATCGGAGTCGACGGGTAGGAGCAGCGGACGTGACGCGGGTGTGGTAGGCGGTCGTGTGGCTGTCGGGTGAAGGGAAGAGGGTCGCGCCTTGGCGTCGGCCATGAATACAAGGAGTCTGCATTTGTGCGATTGATACGCTCTCGTGTTTGGGTGCTGGCTGCGTGTCTCTGTGTCTCTATTGTATCTTTGGATATGATCTATACCGGCAATGACTTCTTACATGCCGAGTTTGTTGAACACGCCGCGAGTCATGGGCGTCTCGGGGTCGATCAAGCGCTTGGGCGTGCGGAAGTCGCGGCTTGGCAACGGTGTGGATGGCGGCAGCGACTTTGAGGGAGGAGACGCAGTCGAAGGCGGTGTCGACAGCATCTCATGGCGGAACGGGCGGTGGAGCATGTGGAGGATGATGGCCACCGCGCGCACGCAGTCGACGCCCATTGCGACAGTGGACAGCGGCACGAGCACGTACGCCGCCAGTCTTGAGTGTGCCACCCCTGACACCAGCATCGCCGGGAAGAGTGACTGCTCTGTGGTTTGGCAGGATGGCAGGAGCAGCAGGAGCAGGAGCAGCTGCCGCGCGATCCCGCAGACGCAGAAGAGCGCGCTGAAGCGGTACTCGAGCCTAGTAAGCTGCTTGAACAGCGGATGCCACTGCGCACGGCGCTCGAGGAACTGGGCATGCACCGCCGCCATGTTAAGCAGCGACACAGTGAGCTCGAAGTACAACAAGTGGTTGAACGTCGACGCTAGCGCTGGGTAGACGCACGAAAGCGACATGTACGTGGCGCCCAGTGTCAACTGGTCGAGCACGACGGAAGTGAAGCTCGCGATGGAGACCAGGAGCCCGCTCTTGATGCACAGGCTCAAGCGCCGCGCCATGATATCGCACGCTAGCATGAGCAGGATGATGGCCGTGGTCTTCAGCCGCAGCGGTTCGGAGGCAGGAGGCAGCACGTACGTCGCTTCGGCTGGCGGTGCCATCGGACGCATGGTGCATAGCAGCACGTAGATGAGCAGCGCGCGGAAACACTCGAGCAGCGGCACGAGCAGGATGGAGAGGAAGTGCTCGAGCAGCGACTTGTCCGAGACGACGCCCCAGTACCGCGAGAAGACGTACACGTCGCGGCCGCTGTCGCGCACCTTGCCGCTGTCGGGGCTCGGCCGCGTCGAGCGCTTATGGAACTCGGGGGGCGAGAGGCACCCGACGCAGAAGCGCGTGTCGATGCGCGACGAGACCGTGCGCGGGTGCCGCGACACGCAGTGTAGCACGCGGAACTCCTTTCTCTCTCCGTCCTCGGCTACCCGCAGCGACGCGACCTCGACCTTGAGCGGGTCGACGAGCAGCACCTCGTTCGCCTCGCCGGGCGTGAAGAAGGGCGCGGACCGCAGCGCGCCGCTCTCGCGCGTCCAGAACAGGTACGGTTGCAGCAGGTTGTCCACGTCCAGGTCGATCTGGCTCGGCGCGCACCAGACCGTCACTTCGTCGCCCGCCAGTAGCATGTACTTGGGCGGGAAGCAGAACTCCTGCCGCCCGTCCGCGCTCGTGATGATGTAGCCCGTCATGTCGATCGCCTGCGTCGTTCACATAGCAGCACGGTGAGTCCGACGATATCGTTGAGCAGCAGAAGAATGGCTTTGCATCATGCCCTACCTGCTCCGACGGGTTGGAGACGACCAGCCACTGCTTGCGCACGTCGGCGCGCGAGATGTACAGCTGCTGCATGAGCACGTTGTGGCAGATCTGCGCGGCGGCGCGCGCCACGCGCCGGTCTAGCGGCGCCAGCGGCAGCCGCCGCAGCAGCGCGAAGCTGCTTGCCATCGTGTGGTGGGCTTTGATAGAAGCGTGAACGGTTTTTGGCGCCAAGGTGTCGCCGACTCAGGTTTGGACCTCCCGCCAAATTTAGAAAAGTTTTTTGCGGAACCGAATCAGTGAAAGTGGCGTTCACGAATCCTCCCGTTAAAGTGTATTTCCGGTTCATACTCCAGGCGTAAATAATTTATAGCACACGAATCAGAAAGAGTAACTTTAGTGAGTGCAAGTGATCGATTAACCTTCGTTAAAGTTTGAAGAATCAACTGTGACTCAGATATTTTACTTTGAAGGCACAGTTCAACGCCTGCATTTACCATTGCATTGCATCTATGACCAAGAGAGTTATTCATCCAACAGATATACAAACACCGACGACTGCTATCTACTCGCTAGTGGCAGCTCATGCCATTGATAGAGCTTCCGTCTCGCGACTCGGTCGGCAGCATCTTGTAGCGCTTCTTCGTAGGTTGCAGCCCGTCCACAACTATGACTTGAAGCTTGTCGTGTGGCCGCCGGCTGATTGAGTCGCCTCGGCCAGTGAACTCCAGGGGCAACGCAGCCTCCGGTGATGAGGAAGAGGAGCAGGTTGGTGACCTCGGGTCTTTCGTGTCCACCTTGTGGTGGTACAGGTACGTGGAGATGACGACGACCGAGAGCCCGCAGGCGAACTCGAGTGATGGCGAGAAGTCGAAGAAGATCATCGAGAAGAGCATTGTCAGCAGCGTCGCGCCCACGTGTGAGTACACGCCCGCGATGTTGTCGAGGAACTTGAGGATGAGCCCTGTGGAGATGCCGCGGACGGAGTTGACCACGATGACGGCGGCCGTCCACCGGTTGTACCCGTGGAAGAAGCCGCGCTCGGCGATCTCCTCGCGCTTAACCAGCAGCACGAAGCCGTTGAACAGGATGCCGTAGCTGTACAGCATCACGTTCTGCCACAGGAACAGGCAGTTGCTCTTGCGCTTGAACGCCCACTCGGTCGAGATGCTTGCGCACGACGAGATGGTGGCGCCTACAAGCACGAGTACCACCCCAAACGCGAAGTCGCGTGGGTTCGAGCTATTACCGTCGTCTCCGCCGTCCCAGCTACCGCTGTCGTCCAAGTCGCTCGTGACGGCGCCCTGCTTGTCCGACTGGCTGGTAACGACGCCCAGCAGCAAGAGCACGATGGCGATCTTGCGCAGCTCGTTCAGCTCACGCTTGAGCACGAGGCGGAAGAGCACGGCAGTTGTGAGGATCTTGAGGTTCCATAGCACCGCCAGTGTCGCGGGATCCAGGTACCACAGAATCACGTAGTTCAGGTTATTGTCGAGCATGTAGAGGAACGAGGGCATCGCGTACAGCACGTTCTCGCGCAGTGACATCTTGGTGGGCGCCGGCGTGCGCGTCACGGCAATCGCCGCCAACATGAGCATCAGCTTGAGCACCTCAATGAGGAACGTGACTGTCACGCTCATGTACAGCACCTGGCCGCCCTCCTTGGACGCGTTGATGCACAGGTTGCCAGCGCTCAGCAGCGCCGACACCACCAGCATGCCGGCGAGCATGCGCACGGTGCGAAGCATGGCTGGCGCGCAGCCAGGGCGAAGCACCGGCGGCTGAGAGGAGGCAGGAAGTGCGGCGCGACCGGCGAGACCAGCTCGCGCGGTAGGCGATGGAGCACTGAACGTCATGATGGGCGGTCGCAACAACATATTATGATATATATATATATATATATATTCAGTAAAACGTCAAAATGCCGGGTTACGGCGTAACCCTTCCATTACTCTCAGCAACTTCTAAATTGGTACGCAGCACCTGTCAAAAATAATACACCATCACTTTGAGCGTAACCTTTTTTCGCAGGGTACTGTATTACGGAGCGACCGGTGATGACGTTGAGGGCTGGGTGCACGCGAGGGGTCAGGTTAATCCGCGTGTCGGCTCGCTTTTCATCCAATCAACCCTCTCTAAATCCTCTTTCCACCAATGGTAGACCGGGACGCGCGCCGGGGGTCGCGCAAACGTGCGCAGGTCAAACCGATGCACGAGTGCCACCGCCTCGTGGAGCTCTTGGAGGGCGCGACAACGGTATTCGGCGCGGGGATCAACATTGGGAACCCTTCAGGTGCTAGGCGCTAGAGCTAGAGCTAGCTGCTGATACGGACAGACGCGGGACGATGGAGTTCGACGGCGACGAGCAGCAGGAGGGCATGCTCACGGACGTGGGCTTCATGTTCGACGCGTGCCTGGAGAAGGTCACGTGCCGCTACGACTACGGCGAGGACGTGTCCGTGCTGCTCACCTACGCGCAGGACGAGCCCGGCGCGCTGCAGGTGCGTGGAGGTTGGTGAGATGGTTGTGTGTTACTAGCTACTGACCCTGCGTGTACGTGTGACCCACAGTCGGGGCACTACGTGTGGCCGGCGGCGCCGGCGTTGTGCAGCTACCTGGAGGAGCACCGCGACCTCATCCCGGCCTCGGGCAGCGTCGTGGAGCTCGGCGCCGGCTGTGGACTCACCGGTGAGACCAGCGGCAGGACAGTTGACTGCGTGTGATCTAGCGCTGATGGTTGTGTGCTGGCGGTGGGCGCAGGCCTCGCAGTGGCGCAGCTGCAGCCCAAGGCGACGGTCGTGTTCACGGACCACGACCCGGGCGTGCTCAAGGTCATCGAGCACAACGCACAACAGCAGGAGCGACAGCAGGTGCGTATGTCTGGGTCAACATAACCCGTTGCAGCAGTCTACTGACTGGTTGGGATCACGATTCTCTGATGACAGGCCAAGTGCCTGACGCACGGGCTGCGATGGGGGCCGGACGGCGCGGACGAGATCCGGTCGCTGCAGGCGCTGCTCCGGGCCTCAGGCACCCCGGACGCCGAGTCGACGGCGCTGATCGTCGGCTCCGACGTCATCTACGCGCGTGAGGTCGTGCCGCTGCTCTTCTGGACGGTGGACCGCCTGCTCGCCAAGGCCGAGGGCGGGCACTTCCTCATGTGTTCAAGCTTCTCGTACGACGACGAGACGGAGGCCGAGATCGACGCGCAGTGCGCCAAGTTCCACTTCGAGCGGCGCATCATCGACTGCTCGCTCGCGACCAAGGGCACGCGCATCCAGCAGTTCACGCGGACACAATAACGAGACGGTGAAGAGAAAGAAGACGGAGCTGTCGTCATGTCCATCGCCCTCGTTCGAGAACGAGGCGATCGAGTGGCGGAGCTGCCATGGCGTGCCCTCGTGGGTCGCAATTTTTATATTACCGAGTGCATGTGATCCATCGCAAGACACGGAGCGGGCAGCGTGTGCCGTGTGCCGTCCACGCCGTTCACGCTGCATTCATCATTAAAACCAACGTAGTAAAGCCGCTTTCCTGTCTTGCACTCACGTCTATTGCAGCGCATCAAACGAGGCAGCACACCGTCTTTACTTACTCCGCCCCCTCACCCTGGGCGAATGCGTACAGCTTGTGGCGCTTCATGTAGTCAACGACTGACGGCGAGATGTAGTTGGCCAGCTCCTCGTCACTAGTGAGCTCGCGCGCCTTGGTGGAGGACCCGTCGTTCAGCGTGGGCACGTTCAGGAACGTCACGCGCTCCGTCACCTGTTCTTGCGGTGGCGGTGCGCGCGACGGCGCCCACACGCCGACGCGGTCGACGACGAGCAGGTCCACGAGCTGCTGCAGCTCGTCGCCGCACTTCCACTTGCCGGCGATCAGGTCGGCGTACGCGTCGGCGCCGACCAGTAGCGTGAAGCGCGTGTCCGAATGCTTCTCCAGCAGGAACGTGACCAGGTCGATGCTGCCGATGCTAGGCCGCTGCTCGCCCGTGGAGCTGGTGATATGCTCGAACAGCTCGCGCTCGTACTCGGACACGACGACCCTGGCCTTGTCTAAAGCATACAACCAAAGCATAAGAAGAGAGTGCGCGGTCCATACACGGCGAGTAAAGCGGCGCTCGCCTTCAGGGGACTCGATCACGTCGTCGACGGCGAGCCGCAGCATGGCGAGGCGGTCACCGAAGGGTGCGAGCCGCCGCTTGGACGCGTAGATGTGCCGGAACACGGGCAGCAGCCAGATCTCGTCGAACGCCGTCGTTCTGCCGTCGTCACCGCGCGCGGGCAGCCGGCAGCAGTGCGAGAGGATGCCCATGTGACCCTGCGCGCCCGTCGGCGGGTTGGCCGACAGCCCGAAGAGCAGCACGCGCCGCGCGTCCGCCGCGCTCGTCGCCGCCATCGTCGCCAGGTGGTGGCTGCGCATTCACAAAGTGGTGCTGTGTACGAAACGTAACCTGGTTACGCCTGTTTCATTGGCTATAATTTCATTTTAAACAATGTGATTGGCTGAAAAGATGGTTGTCATGTGGGTTTCGCCGCAATTCGGTCAAGGCCAAGGCGACACCTTCCTGCAGCCAACATGCGCGTGGTGATGCAGCGCGTGACGAGCGCGAGCGTGCGCGTGGACGGCGAAGTGGTGGGTCAGATCGGCAAGGGTCTGCTGTGCCTCGTGGGCATCGGCCGCGACGACACGGACGATGACGCCGAGTTCTGCGCGCGCCGCCTCCTGGTAAAGTAGACTGGTGATGCAGGCGTGAGTGACGGCGATCTCACCTATCGTGACGGTGGCAGAACGCGCGGTTGTGGCCCGACGAGGCGGACACGGCGTGGAAGAGGTCGGTGGCCACCAACGGCTACGAGGTGCTGCTCGTGAGCCAGTTCACACTGCACGGCTACTTCTCGGGCAACAAGCCCGACTTCCACCTCTCCAGTGCGTCTCCATCCGTCACCGTTGGCCGCGCCTTGTGCTCCTCTAACGGTGCTGTATCCGTATGGCAGTGCCGCCCGAGCCGGCCAAGGAGTTCTTCCACGCGTTCTGCAACCGCGTGCGCGCAGCCCACGACCCAAGCAAGGTGGCCGAGGGCGTCTTCGCCGCCTACATGGAGGTGTCGCTGGTACGTCCGCCGTCTACAAACGCGCTCAACGCAGCACTTTAGCTGACTGACGTTGTGCTTGACCAGGTCAACGACGGGCCGGTGACCATGCAGATCGACTCCAAGGACCGCAAGCCGGGCAAGAAGTAGGCGAATCGGACACGAACATCCCTCGGTCGGCACCAAATATAGACGTGAGCCATCGCACTCGTTACTGTCATCATCTGGTCTAACACTCTCGTGTCTGTCGATGAGGACCTCAAGCCTCAATTACCTTCCCCGGAATAGCTTACACGTCGTATC
The DNA here is from genome assembly GCA_023334395.1 of Phytopythium sindhum. Classification (NCBI taxonomy): domain Eukaryota; phylum Oomycota; class Peronosporomycetes; order Pythiales; family Pythiaceae; genus Phytopythium; species Phytopythium sindhum. Next base: position 42,280 of record JAASGW010000052.1, read on the forward strand.
GACTCGTCCAATTCACAAGGGTAATATCGCTGCGCGCTGCTTCTCCATCGCTGACCGAATGACGACGCCGGTTGGGTATGCGCGCGTGCTTCCGGGCACCGAGCGACCCGACAGCGGCCCCATCTACCGCTCCATCCACACTCCGCCGTGCCCGATCCCAGCTACTTCCATGGACGACAGGAGCACCAGGAGCAATAACCCACTGGCGGGTCTGACGCTGCCGTACGCGGAGAGCAGCTTCCACAGCTTTGCGCAGAGCGTGAACCAGTTCGCGGACCTCCCGTGCCTCGGCACGCGTGCAGAGGTGCCGGGCGTCAATGGGGAGCCCGCCAAGGCCGGCAACTTCGAGTTCATCACGTACATGCAAGCAGGCGTGCGAGTAGCTCGCACAGCGCGTGGACTCTCGCGACTGCAGCTCCTCCCCCGAGTGGACGAGGGCGGGCAAGAGGGCGAGCGCATGGTGGCCATCTACATGAAGAACAGCGCCGACTGGGTCATCTGCGAGCAGGCCGCGTACGCCAACAACGCCGTGGTCGTCGCGCTCTACGACTCGCTGGGCGCCGACTCGACACGCTTCATCCTCAACCAGACGCGACTCGCGACAGTCGTGTGCTCACGACTCGAACTGCGCAAGCTTGCCGCCGTCGTGCGAGGCAAGACAAATGACGGAGCGACCGAAGCGAGCGATGCAGCTAACAACGCTGTCGCCGGCGTGCCGACGCTGTTGAACGTGGTACTAACGGGCGAGCGAGACCCCGAAGCTGAGGCTGAAGCGATCGTGGCAGGCTTGCGCGTCTTCCACCTCGTCGACGACGTTGAGAAGGCGGGTACGACGGGGGATAGCGACGATCTCCTCTCGCTGTCGACGACAGACCCATCGATTCAACCACCGCAGGGCAGTAGCATCTCGACCATCATGTACACCAGCGGCACGACGGGCGACCCCAAGGGCGTGGTGATCACCCATGCGGCCATCACGTCTTCCTGCGCGGCTATCCTCAACTACATGTCCATCAGCGGCCGCTCGCTCTCGCCCGACACGGTCTACCTGTCGTTCTTGCCGCTCGCGCACATCTACGAGCGCAGCGCGCAGGTTGCTCTGTTCGCGTCCGGCTCGAGCGTAGGTTTCTCACGCAACAACCCGCTGACACTCATGGAGGACGTCGCGGCGCTGCGGCCGACCATCTTCTGCGCCGTTCCGCGGCTGCTCAACCGCCTGTACGACGGCGTCATGGCCAAGATGAACGCCTCGCCTACCGCATACAGCGGCCCCAGTCTCCGCTCACGCATCTTCTCCATGGCGCTCAACTCCAAGCTGAGGCGACTCGCCCGCCGCGGACAGCACAAGCACGCGTTCTGGGACCGCACCATCTTCCAGCGCGTCAAGCAGGCGCTGGGGCTGGACCGGTGCTGGGTCATCCTGTCCGGGTCGGCGCCGCTGTCGCCCGAGGTGCGCAACTTCTGCCGCGTGGCCTTCGTCTGCCTCGTCATCGAGGGTTATGGCCAGACCGAGACGTGCGGCAGTGTCTCGAGCACGGCCTTCCGCGACTGGGCGGGAGCTGGGTTCGTCGGCGCGCCCAACACCGGTGCGGAGGTCAAGCTCGTGTCGGTTCCCGACATGAACTACCTCGTCTCGGACCGCCAGCACGACGACGGCAACGGGATCAAGATGCCGTGCATGGGGCGAGGCGAGATCTGCGTGCGCGGGCCGGTGCTCTTCAGCGGGTACTACAAGCAGCCGGACAAGACACGGGAGGCCGTGGACGCTGATGGCTGGCTGCACACAGGCGACATCGGGCTGTGGTCGCCGCTGGGCCAGCTGCGCATCATCGACCGCAAGAAGAACCTGTTCAAGCTGTCGCAGGGCGAGTACGTGGCCCCCGAGAAGGTCGAGAACGTGCTCACCATGTGCCCGACGGTCGCGCAGGTGTTCGTGACGGGCGACAGCCTGCACTCGCATCTCGTGGCCATCGTCGTTCCCGACGAGTCCGCACTCAAGGCTCTCGCCAAGATGAACGGCTTTGCGCATCTCACGGACAGCTCGGCGACGCCGCGCGGCGAGGCGCTGCGCGTGCTGTGCGACCAGAAGCCGCTGCGCGAGCTCGTGTTCAAGGAGCTGAGCGCCGCAAGCGCGCGCGCCAAGCTGGCGGGCTTCGAGCGCGTGCGCGCTGTGCACCTTCACCACGAGCCCTTCTCCGTCGAGAACGAGCTGCTTACGCCCACGGCCAAGCTGCGGCGCGCCGACGCGCAGCGCGTCTTCCGCGCGCAGATCGACGCGCTGTACCGCGAGTCGGGCGACCACGTGGCCGGCAACTGATAGTCACAGAGCAGGAAGAGAGACCGAATGATCGATTCAACATGGCGAAGGAGGCCAACCACGAGTCAATTGCTTGTATTTTCTTCCGCTGCTCACTTCGCTCGCAGGGACAGCGGCCAAGGAGGCGTCTTGTCTTGGCAGCTGCTGTTCCTGCCGCGCTAGTGTGAGTCGCGTTGGGGTCTGGAGCGCACGCTGATCATGATGGTTCGTCCTTTGCCTGCCTCCATTTACTCCTCCTCATGCGCCGACTCCTCCTCCTCGGCCAGCACGGGCGTGGGCAGCGCGCCGACCTCCGCACGCTCGTACGTCAGCCGCCCGTTGAAGCCTTTGAACGCGGGCGCCGCGTGGTTCGCGCCGTGGTGGCCGTGGTCCCACGGATGCTCCAGTCCCTACAACAACAGCAGCATTCATGTCATGAGGACCACCGGAATCCCATCCCCGTACGAACTTGCGGCGGGTTACACAGACTACGAATGACGGAGAGACGTACCAGCACGACGGCGCCGTCCTGCTTTGCCCGGTAGAAGACCCAGAGCCAGAGCATGGTGCCGTAGGCGAGCGCCAGGTTCTTGTGCACTGGGCTCACGTGGAAGTGCATGCCGAACGGGTACGCCTCGGCTCCGTGGTGCGCGTGGGCGGCCATGCCGCGGCGCGCACCCGCCGACGTCGCGGCCTTGCTCACCAGGCGCCGCGCGAACATGCTGCCAGTCTCCTGTACGTGCTGGGGCACTCCTACGCTTCGCTTCCTTGTCGCCGGCGCTTCTTCCGATCGGGAGCTTCTTGTGCTGGTGGTCGTGACCAAAGGGGGGGGGAGGGCACGGAAAATGGGCGACGCGCCGCCGTTGAAGCATTTTGGCCAATCAGAGGGGAGTATTTGGAGTGATACGCGGATATGATTGGTAGATAACAGTTTTAAATAATATTGTTGGAGTTTTAGCCAATAATACACGACAAAATGACTGCTTGAGGCGATTGGATTGGATGAAAATGAGGAGTATGTCGCCAAAGGACACGCCTGTCAAGCTTGTGGGTCAATCATTGAGGGAAGGCATGGGGATGATGGTCATGGACGGCGGCGGGCGGTGGGACCGCTTCACGACGCGGTGCCGGCTGTCGCCGCGTGCGATGCGGGAACGGCCGCGTGGGTCGAGCGCCTTCCTGCTGTACCCGCTTCCGGCGTCTCCGGACGGTTCCGAGCGCGCGCAGGCGGCGGTCTGCCGAGCTGCGTTGGCGCCGGCAGGCAGTGATGAACATGGCGGCATTGGCGGCGTGGATGCGTCCGTGACGATCCGACGCGACTCGCGCGTGTTTAAGGACGTTCAGGACGTGAATCCGGAGGCGGAGCGCCACGCAAAGTGGCTCTGGATCCCGCAGAGTAGCGTGCGGAATGCCGTCGCCGTGACGATGCAGCTTGTGCCGCGGGACGGGAGCGACGTGAAAGTGGAGATGCTGCAAGACCGAGCGCGCCGGCAGCCGCTGCTCGACGCTGTCCAGCAGCGCATTGCCGTCTGCGTCGGCGCCCGCGTCCGGCTGCCCGGACTGAGCGAATGGGTGGGGGATGCAGACACCGCAGAGGTCGAGTGGAAAGTCGAGTCGACGTACCCGGCGAGCGACTTCGTGTGCGTCACGGCATCCACGCGTGTGACACTCACTTTCCCAGACGGTCAGCAGCGTGAAACTATCGACATGGGAGAAGACGAAGGTACAGGCGCTTCGCCATTGCATCATGCAACGCCAGTGAAAGACAACGAAGCTTCGGGCCGCGCGCCGCGCGTGGGAGGCCTCGAGCGCGAGCGGGCAGCGCTCCGTGAGATGATCATGCTGCCCCTCGCGGCCTCAGGTCGCCACGTGCGAGAGTCGCTCGGCATCGAGTTCCCCAAGGGACTGCTGCTGTGTGGGCCGCCGGGAGTCGGCAAGACGCTTCTCGTGCGGTCGATCGTGCATGAGTGTCGCCACCGCGACGACGTGGACCTGCACCTGGAGGTGATCAACGGCGCCGAGATCATGACGAGCGGCATTGGTGAGGCTGAGGGCGCGCTTCGTGCCATCTTCCAGCGCGCGCGCGATCACCTCATGGACTCGACGCACAAGACCAACGCTGCCAGTGTTATCTTCATTGACGAGCTTGACGCACTGTGCCCGAAGCGTGACGACCGAGGAAGCAGTGGGACATCACACAGCCGCGTAGTCGCTCAGCTGCTGACGCTCATGGACGGCGTCGAGCGGGCTGGCAGCGGTAACAGCAGCACTGGAGGGTCAGCCAACGATACGGTGGTGGTGGTTGGTGCGACCAACCTGCCGAACGCGATCGACCCGGCGCTTCGGCGCCCTGGGCGATTTGATCGCGAGCTGTTCCTCCCGCCGCCCAATGCTGCGCAGCGCCGCCGTATCTTTGAGATGCACGTGGCGGACATGCCGATCGCGCTCTCAGAGTCTGCGACAAGCGCCGGTTCAGCCAGCGATCGGAGTGTGATGCTTGATGAGCTCGCGGCCAAGGCGATCGGATATGTGGGCGCAGATATCGCGGCGCTGTGTCGAGAGGCGCTCGGAGTTGCGTCAACGCGGCGCTTCGTCGAGATGGCACGCGACCGAGAGCTCGCGGCGTGGTGGGAAGACTGGAAGCGCCGCGGCCAGAGCGTGCTCGAGTCGATCGAGACCCTCGCCGCCTCGGGCGAAAGTGTCGCTGGCCGCGCATGGCAAGCTAATCCAGTCGCCATCCCGCTCTGGTTCTTGACCAAGCAGCAGTCGTTAACGGAGAACCGACCCAAGGCAAACGAGTACTTTTCGTACTTGCTCAAGAGCAACGCTGACGACGCGAGCAAAGGAGACGTAGAAGGCAGGCAAGAGGATGCTGCTGCACCTGGTCTTGCGGCCGCCTCATCGGTTAACCTCTCAGGTTCTGAAGAAGAAGGTGGAGGAGCAGAGCGACCATTCCGAGTTACTCTGGCGGACTTTGAGCAGGCCATGACAGTGGTCGTCGCGTCCACGCTCCGCGGCGCAAGCGGATTCCTGTACGTACTCTTGTCGGTGGTCCCATGTTTAGAGGACGATGCCCGATCAACTGACGTTGCGGTTCCTGTGCGTGATGATTACAGGAAGAGCGTGGACTCGTTGGGCTGGGACAGCATCGGGGGGCAGGAAGAGACCAAGCTTGCACTCCAGCAGGCACTCGAGTGGCCACTCAAGTTCTCAGAGACCTTTACTCGGCTAGGCGTACAGGTTTGTCTTAGCCAATGTCATGTTCAGTGTGAAAGACCTAAGGATGCACTCACACGATCGTGTCGATGCTCTGATGACAGCCACCGCGCGGCATACTGTTGTACGGTCCTCCGGGCTGCAGCAAGAGCTCGATCGTCCGAGCGGCAGCGCGTGCGAGTGGCGCGACGTTCCTGTCGCTGCCCGCTGCCGCCGTGTTCTCGCCGTACTTTGGCGACGCCGAGGCCGCGATCCGACAGGTGTTCCGAGACGCAAGATACGCGCTGCCCGCCATCATCTTCTTCGACGAGATCGACGTCCTGGTCGCCAAGCGCGCGTTCGACGGCGGCGATGGTGGCGGCGACAGCTCCTCGTCGACGTCCATGCGCATCCTGTCGACACTGCTGAACGAAATGGACGGTGTCGAGTCCGCTGACGGTGCGTCGACGGGTAGGATACCGTTTTGCTGTCCACCTCGAGTCTGACACACTCGTTTGTCGTGCTGGAACCTGTCAGGACTATTGGTGATCGGCGCGACCAACGTGCCCGAGCGCATCGACGCGGCGCTCCTTCGACCTGGACGCTTCGATCGCGTCCTGTTCGTGAATCTGCCCCAGGAGTCCGAGCGCCTTGCAATCCTAGAGATCCACGCACGGGAGATGCCGCTTGAGGCCGACGTCGACCTCAGTGAGATCGCGCGCGAGTCGCCCTACTGCTCCGGAGCCGAGCTCGAGGTCCGTGTTGCACCTTCCCCGTCGTGTCGAGTTGATAGACAAAGTGACTTACCTTGTGCTCCTTGCCATCGAAACAGAATGTGTGCCGCGAGGCTGCGCTGCTGGCGCTGCGCGAGTCGATCGGGGCCGAGTGCGTGGCCATGCGCCACTTCCGGGAGGCGCTGCAAGGCGTGCGGCCCGTGTCGTCGCCCGAGTCTATGGCGCGATACGTCGCGTTCGCGGAAGCCATGGGTCATCTCAAGTAGAAGACGCTCGCAGAGAGGCAGATAGGTAGAACACTGGTGGCGCGTGGAGATTGATAGGCAAGCACGCTCCACGACAGCGAGCCTGATAGTGACGAACAAAAACACTCGCTATTGAAAATCAGCTGTCGAAAGCAGCAACGTCATCAAAAATACGACTACGAGGACGTTGCGACCGCCACGATATCATTAGACCAAGGCAGTTGCCTTCACGCTATTATAGAGCTCAGCCCAGCAACAATCACTGATGGAGAAGAAGCACGATTACGAGAGGAGGATCTCGCCGCCGTCGACGAACGCGACCTTGTGCGTGAGTGGGATGCCGTCGCGCGCGACACCCGCGGCCTCCATGCGGTCGACGACCTCGAAGCCGTCGACGACGTGGCCGAACACGACGTGCTTGCCGTTCAGGTGCGGGGCCGCGCCCAGCATGAAGCAGAACTGGCTGCCGTTCGTGTTGGGCCCCGAGTTGGCCATCTGCAGGATGTACCGCCGCGAGTGCGTCAGCCGTAGCCCGTTTGGCTCGTCGTCTGCGTCGACAAGGCAGACACAGTCAGCATGATGAAGGCATTCGTCTCCTCACTATAGAATGACGGCAAGGCGCACCGAACTTGGCGCCGTAGATGCTGCGCCCACCGTATCCCTTGCCGGTCGTGAAGTCGCCGCACTGGACGATGAAGCCCGTCAGGATGCGGTGGCACACGCTGTTCTTGTACGAGAAGTCTGGGCCCTTCTCGCCCGTCGTGAGCGCGCGGAAGTTCTCCGCCGTCTTGGGCACCAGGTCCGCATACAGCTGCAGAGAAGGCAGCCAACATCGTGAGCCTCTAAGCGGTCTTTGTATCGTACACGATCACTTGCGTAGGAGTCAGGCACCCACCTCGACGGTGACGCGGCCGACGGGCACGTCGTCGATGGCCACGTCCAGCCAGACGTACTTGCGCTCCGGGTTGACTGGCCACGTCACATTCGTCACGGTCGCCTGTTTCTGCTCTTGCTGATCTTCCTCCTCCACATCCTCGGGCTCCACTTCCTCCTGCGCCTCCTTCTGCCGCTTGAAGGGCTCCACGTCCTCCCTCCGGTCCGCGAACGCGTTGCCAGCGCGTTGCCGGTCGCCCAGCAGCGCGTTCGCGCGCGGCGCCGCCTCGCTGGCCGACAGGTTAAAGAAGACGTTGACCACCACGAAGTAGGACACGAAGACCAGGCCCATCGCGAACAGGATGAGCTTGCGCAGGTCGCGGCCCTGCCGCGGGGGCGCCAGCCGCGACGGCGCGCCGCTCGAGCGCGGCAGCATCTTTCGGTCGGCACGTCGGGGGAAAATGGACAGCGCGGAAGTTTTTTGAGGTTGCACTGTGGACCACACCAATACGTACTTAGTTTAAGAAAATAACCGAACCTAGTGATGGAGTACGCGGCTGCTCACTAAGTGCGCGTTTACGGGCTACCTGATAACGCGAGGACGTCTTGGTAAACTGCGCGCTCTGTTGGTAGAGATGGGATGGAGAGCGCCAATGTAAGCACTTTGTGGCGGGTAGGACGTGTCCGAGGATGATCTGACCACCCTGCGGGTGTCGACGGTGCTGTTGTTGAGTGTCTATGCGACGGCTAGCCGCGTCTGGAGCGCGCATTCGCTGATTCCCCGCCCAGCGGACTCGCCCCACCGCGCACCGTCGGTACACGCAACACCCATCCATTGTCTCGACATTGACCGACTCCTCGCCGATAACAGGAGCAATACAATATGGGCTTCCACATTCCGGACTCGCCGCGGTCATCCCAGTCGACTGGCGCCAATTCTCCGGCGACTCAGCAGTCATCAGCGCAGACGGAGACAGCGGTATCGGCGAGTTCTGCTCCCACGCCGTCGGGGATCCCGGCGCGTCGACGTAACGCCATCGTCGGAGCGCTTTACGTCGACGCGATGGGTTCGCCGCGGTCGCCAGCGATCTGCCTGGCGCAAGACCGGCGAATGGCGCTCGCACAGCAGCGGGAGCGGCAGCACGCGCAGGAGCTCGCCGCACACGATCGTACCGCCGCCCCCAAGCCCGGACAGAGCGTCCACAGCGGTGCGTAGATGTCTAACGTGCTGATCCGTATCAGAGAATCCTATGGTCTGACGCCGACTCAACACGTCGTACTGTATCAGATGTGGACGCCCAGCCGCGCAACGCGTACGCTGTTCCGTGAATGTGCGGCGATCTTTGGTGTTCGAGGGCGACATAATGTGTTGCGTCACTGTGGAAGTGGTGTGACGAAGAGCAGATCATCTCACACGACCGTGATTGATAGCGCTCACTACGTAAATAGACGGCTTCCCCTTCACGCCCATTGATCACTTCACGCCCTGCATCTTCGTCTCCTTATTGCGGCCGAATTTGCGGTTCATATTCATGACCAGCGTACAAAAAGCACATGCGTCAAAACGCCGAAAAAGTAAACAAAATCGAGAAAAAATGGACCAAATTTCACGTTTTTCTCCTTTTTTTTTGTCTTTCTCCTCCCGCAACGAGCCAAAACGGTTTTTGCGCGCGTCGACCATCGTACTGTTCTTCACAAAATCTATTTGAAATTTCATACATATTTGAGTTATCGTACAATTCTTTTCGTAGTTCGAAGTAAATCTGCCATGAATTATCTTTCACACTTAATACTCTATCAGGTTTGACAGGATCGGCCGACGGAGGAAGGGGCCCGCCGCTGTCGGCGCGCAACGCTAACAGTGGAAAGCGCGGCTTTGGCCGAAAGAAGCGCCACCGCTGCCCGTCGATCTTGCCGCCTCCCGCGCAGCGTTCCGCGCTCCCTGGCCCACGGGCGCACCGACCAGAGCGAGGGGTGAGTGGCTGGCTACCTGCTCACCCTTTTCCGAGCGAAATTGACCACGGGGAAGCCACGAAACGAGCATGACGAGCGTCGCGGCCGCCGCGACCTCGGCGGACTGGCTGTCGACGGCGGACCGACTCGCACTACTCATCCAGCGCTTCGCCATCGCGGAGGATAAGGTCGCGCAGCAGCTCGGCTGGCCGCTGGAGCAGCTGCGCGCGTATCTGTCGCCCGAGGCGCGACGGCAGCAGGCCGCTTCGGACGTACGCTGCGCCCGCAACTTTTGAGTGCCGTGTTGGCGCATTCGACTGACGTGTGCACGTGGTTTTGGTGTGCATAGATCGCCGACACGGCGGTAGACAAGCTGCTGATGCGCTACCGCATCTCGCTGGCACGCCAGGCGCTTGTGGGCGCTCCGACTGCGCCGATCGCGGTGGCGGAAGCCTGCTCGCGAAGGTCTTTCTTGCCCGCGGCGGTATGTGCTCGTGTGACTGATCGCCTGCTGCTGATCGGAGTCTGACGAACGCACATTGACACCTTGTTGGCAGTTCGGTCACTCCGTGATCGACCGCAAGAGTATCATTCACGCTCACCCTTCTGCCGAACAACAGGTACTGACGCAAGTGCGTGCGCTCGCGGACGTGCTGCAGTGCTAACTAATATGGATGGTGTGTTCGTCCCGTTCTGATGTTTTGTTGTAGCGAGCAGCAAGTGAGCGCATGGCTGCTGCGATGACAGCAACAGAGTCGGCTTCCAGCACTGGACGTCGGAAACGGAAGCGCAAAGTGCTCGCGCAGGAGCTGGCGGTTGCTGCGCCGTCCGGTTCGCTACAGGAAGCGACGCGGTCGCTGCTCGCGCCGTCGAGGCCAGCCTCGACTGATATGATGTGTCCGATCCGTGTGGACGTGGACGTCGATGGAGTGCGCTACCAAGACACTTTCCTGCTGGACGCGTACGTCCAACGCCTTGACTAATGAAGTGGAAGGCGAGTTCCTGGTGGTGACAACGTATGACGTCTGGTCTTGCCCACAGATCGGGTCCAGCATGCTCGCCGGAGCTGATGGCAGCACAAATCGCGATCGATGAGAAGCTTCCAGACTCCGTCAAAGTGCGTTGCCCTTGACCAACGCGCGACCGCTCTTCCCTGCGTCAGGACTGTGGCTGACAGTCGTGCCTTCATGTCCGATGAACAGGACGCGCTGACCGAGTCGATTCGACGCCAGCTAATGGCGTTCTCCGCCGGAGCAGCTGTAGCCGTTGATGCGGCGCCTGACCGACTGTACCCGATCTACTTGGATGTTATGATTGAGGGACTATCGGTGAGTTTGCAGCGGATCGGTCAATGTGAATCCGTGGCAATGTTGCTGACCAATTCACCGCTTGTGGCACGATAACAGCTTCGCGACCAGTTTGAGTGGGACATTTCGAACAGTTTTCCTTCCGTCCAGGCATTCGCGGGCACGGTACGACTAGGGTGCACGAGCTCCTCCTTGTGGGACGAATGTGCTAACTCGTGAATGCAAATACGCCACCGCCTACAGCTCTGCGCCGACCTCAACTTGTCGCCCGCTTTCGAAAGTGCCGCGGTGTTCTCCATATGGGAGCAAGTCGTGGCGTACCGCACAGCCCTGAACTGTCGGCAGTGGGTCGGCGTGGAGCCAAGTGGGGTAGCGCGAAAGAAGATCAGTTCGTCGTCGACCGTCATGGGCGAAGGGTTCATCGACGCCATGCCACCCTTCGAGCCAAGCGGCGCAGCCGGCCAAACCGAAGATGAGATCGTTCGCCAGGGACCTGAAATAGGTCAGCGTGGTATCCTGATCGTCGTCAAGCAACTGCCGCATGCATGAACTAACACTTGTGCGTTACTTTGTACAGCGCTTTGGCAGCCTGTGATCAGCGAACTGTCGAGAGAAGAGCGGCAGTACTTGGCAGCGAAGCTCGGAGCGGCGCGCGCGTGCGTATTCGGAGCGCTCCCAACCAATTCTGTTGGCTTTGCATGACTGGTCTAACACCTGATCTTCTTCCGTCGGTGGTTGAGCAGTCCAACGTCGAGGAAGCGAACTGTGGTAGTTCACGCGGCCAACGGCTTCAAGGCCCCAAAACGCCACCCGCATCACCGATTGGTGTCCAAGGTACGACAGATGACGATAGAAGTCCGAGTCGCTCGAACTAGCGTGACTGATACGCTAACGCACCCGCTCGTTCCTGCAGGAGCACAAGGGCCCGCGGCCGATCAACCCGTTCATCATGTACTGCCAAGTGCAGAAGGACATTTTCGCCAAGTCTAAGACGCGGCGCTCGGCCTCCGAGACCAGGAAGATCTTTGGAGACATGTGGCGCAAGTGCACCGAGGAGGTTGGTCGTGCGCTTTCGATCGAGTTCATTGCCCAAGTGACGGCGCTGATGCTAACGCTCTCGACTGTGTCTGCATGTGCTTCGCTGCAGGAAAAAGAGTATTACGCGCAGCTGACGGAGGCCGAGAACGAGAAGCGCCGGCGCGAGCATATCCTCGACATCCGCGACCGCGCGATCGCCGAGTGGGAGGAGGACGAAGCGCGTCGGAAAGGGCTGCTGTCGTCCAGCCTGCTGGACCCGTCGGCCGACTACTTCCGGGGGCTCTTGCTGGAAGCACGTTGCTCGTGATAGCTTGCCGTGGACACGACTCGTTCGTCTAATACTGTTGATGTGTGTGCACGTTGCCAGAACTACATGAGCGAGCGCCATGAGGTCGACGCGAATAGAGAAGCTGCGTCGGTAGAAGAAGAGGAGGAAGAAGGGGAGGACGCCGAGCACGACGATTAGAGTCTCCTGCCCGCGCCCTCGACCTAGTGAATAGCAAGACGGTAGCATGGAGGACGGCGGCACGTGCATATACTGCGGTTGTCCTCATCGTAGACTCCTGCGAACACACTTACAGTCGCTCCGTCGGCCTCTCGCTCGCCTGTTGCTCACTGTCTAGTCGTAGATCTCAATACCCGTGGCCTCCGAGATCTCCTTCCGCAGCAGCTGCACCAGCTCCGTACCGTCGCGCGTGTTGAGCCATTCGCGGCGCGCGGTGTCGTACTCGTACCGGCGCGGCCCGCTGCACACGTAGAACAGGGCAAGCAAGGTGAGCACTTATCGAGGAACGACAGGTACGCGCATCCAAGCCGACTCACCTAATGGGCGAGGACCACCAGATCTGGCGGTTCGGGATCTGGCGGTTGATGACCCACGTGCCGTCGTCGCCCAGGTCGATCTTGAGCACGCCTTGCTGCATCACCAAGAGCATCATGAAACCATGAGCTTATCAACGGAAACGATTCCTTAATCGTTGGCAAGCCGACGTACCGCGAGCGAGATGTCGGACTCCTCGAGCATCTCGTCGACGCCGTCGAGCCAGTTGAGGATGCCGTGCAGCGTGTCGTCCGCGAGCTCCATGAAGCGGTTCTCGTCCAGTAGGTCCGCCTCGCTCGAGAACTGGCGCCGCATCGTCTGCGGCGGGGTGAGCGACGCGTCGCGAGACGACGCGCAGCACGCAGCCGAGCGCAGCAGCGGCGCGCCGACGTGGCGGGCCAGCGACCGCGACGCCGCGGGGACGCGCGGGCGCGCCAGCAGCTTGAGAACGCGCGCACGCATGATGGATGATCGGTCGGTCGGCCTCCTGTCTGGTTGTGAGCTGCTGATGTGCGAGCCTATAAGTGATGGTACTGTTTCAAGTTAATAAAATGCGTGGTTTACGTTTGTTTTTGGGCAATCATCGAGGATACGGTGCGGTTATTAACCAATCACAGGTCCTGTTGCGTGTGACAGAGGATCTTTGGCAGGTTTGTTACTGCGCTTTGCTCATCAAGCGGAACGCCGGGGAGATGCCCAAGAAGAAGCGCGCTGTGCACGCGCGCGGTGCGGCGGCGGCGCCATCGGGTGCAGCACCCAGTAGCGCTGTGTCTCTTGCGTCGTTTGCGCCGTCTCTGACTGGAAATAGGGACCTGGTGGCCGAGAAACAGCGCGCACGGCGTGCTATCCATGAGGCCAAGAGTGTCCTCGCGGAGATCAAAGCGGAAACGGCGGGGCTGGCGCCGCTGCAGCTGGAGAGAGCGCTGTGGATGCACTCAGCGGTGGCTGGGGCTACAGAGATTGCGCTCGTGTTGGATGATGTACGTATGCTGTGCTACTGGGTGCCGCCCTCGTACAGATCGTCGTCACTAACCGCTGCAGGAATGACGAAAGCACAGCAGGTGACGGCGCAGTCGATGTTCTTTGCGGCGTTCCCGATGGTTTGGGCTGCCCGGACGTGCATCGCGCGTTGGAGCTGGAACGTTGAGAACCCCATCATGATAGTGGCTGGAAAGCGGCGCTTGGCCAGGGTGGACCCGGTGCGGATGCTGGTGGCGGGGCGCGTGTTCATCGCTTGCATGGGGGCGATCGCGCTGCTGGTTGCCACTGTGATCTACTGGGAGGAACTGCCACTTGTGCAGTGGGCCGGCATAGTGGTGTTCGTGTACGCCTGCTAGTTGGATTGTTGTGGGTTCTAGTCGTGCCTGCAGTCGTGCTAACGACCTGTGTCTCGTGCAGCTCTTTGCTGGAGGTGCTGCAGTTGCGCTCCATGATCCGAGCCGATGGGTACCAGACTGTGGCTGCTGTCGTCGCCGCCACTATCGAAGCGTTCTTTATGGTGCACTTCTTCGCCACCTATATGACCGATGTACGTGTCGTGCCCTATTGTCTATCGTGTGTGTTGTTGCGACCGTGTCCATTAAGTCGTCGTCTGCATGATCGTTCCTTCATGTGTTGCAGACGTCTAACTTGATTGTCGATCACCTGGCGCGGAAGCTGACGGCGGTAACCGCGGCCACTCACACATTCGTGATCCTCGGTGCGATCTACGTGCTGGAGCACGCGACAGCTCATCACACTGCCGAGTTCCAGCATGACAGACGTGAGAGTGCGGCGCTGATGGCGAAACTGCGCGAGTTCTACCGCGACAACGAAGACTGTGACGCGGCCAACAAGGAATCCGAGGCAGCGTCCAAGGTACTGGATGTGGAGCTTGCCAATGCTTGTTGCCTTCTTGTGAATTTAAATAGCTGGCTTGTGACTGGGATGCAGCGGAGGAAGAAGACGGCGAAAGCTAAATTAGCTGCAGCAGCGAGTGCGGACGCGGTAGCAGCAGAGTCGACAGACGACTCGCTGCCTGCATCGCCCAGTAGTTTCCGACGGCCCAGCGTCCAGTTGGGACTCCTGCTGGCCCTGCAAACGCTCCTGCTGGTCACTCTGCTCACACTGGTGAGCACTGTCGTGTTGGCGTGGGAGTCAATGAGGTACGCATGCATGCGATAGCACCTCCCGTCATTCAACTCGAGTCTATTCCTTGTCTACGGTTCGATGTCTAACGGCGCTCGCTTTCCTTGCAATGCTGTGGCGCTCCGACCAGCGTGCTGGCCCTCAGCAGTTCGCACGTGACGTGGACGCTCCTGCGGCTCAAGCAGTGCGCATCCGTCTCGCTGTAGGGCTCCGTGTTCATACAACTCGACCCGCTGAAATGGAGATGGCGTTTGACATCTTCTACTTCGAAGTAGCAGTTGCTGCCGAACCGACGGCGCGCGTGACGGACCGGCAGCACTCGTAGTAGCGCTGGATGACGTCAGCGCACCTGTTCTCCTGGTAGTTGCGCCGCTGCAGACAGAGCTGGATGGCGCACGCCTGCTTCTTGCACGGCGCCGCACACGCCGCCAGGTCCATTTCGCCACCTTCGTCGGCCATTTTCAATCGTGACAGCGTAACCCACCGAACCTACGCACATGTGCGAACTTAGCGATGGGTTACACTGATTATTCGTGAATAAGACTCGATAGTAAGACCCTTCACACGAAAGTAAGACCCATATGGAAGACCAGGCCGACGGAAATGAAATGACGAGAGGAGATGGTATACTTCATGAGAGGAGATGGAGTCCTGCGATTGTTCTGCTTAGTGACGTCCAAGACGCGAATCGCCACTAGCAACGAGTTCGCAAGATATAAGAGACATCAGCTCCTTCCGCGGGTAGAGAAATATAATGCAACACATGAGAGGAGAGGGTCCCTTCCAGACGACACCCGAACGGCACGAGCGGATGCCACAGCCGCTTGGATGAGCCCCTGGAGTTCGTCCGGCGCTTCGCACACCCCGCGACTTAGTTCCGAGGATTAGACGACGTTATTGTCCTGCGTGGGCGCCGACGCGTTGTTGGCGGGCGTCTCGTCAGGCGGCTCGTAGTCCGGGATTCCGCGGGTGAAGGACGGGTGCTGCCGAGGCACAAGTCATGAATCAATACCAAATCCAGTTAGCCACTACGTTCGCCGAACGATAGGATGGATAAGCTCGTGGGCTTCACCTTGGTGATCACGTAGTAGTTGAAGTACGCGTTCAGGAAGCCCGAGAACGATACGAGCACGCCATAGACACCGACCATGCCGAACGGGAAGATGGAGATCCTAAGTGGAGATAACATACATAGACGTGAGATCAAGCGCCCACTATCCAGCACGCCAACGTCACAAGCTCAACGTACATGCTGAGGAAGAGGCAGCGGCCCCAGGGGCTGTACATGAAGCCGAAGCTCTCGCGGAGCAGATCGTCAATGTACTTGGTCCGCATCTCGTAGCCGATCAGGATGAGCGCGAAGAAACTGCGAGCCAAAACGTCAACGCAAGCGCTTCGTGAGTAAAACGCACGAGCACTTGGGACTACGTCGAGAGGGAAGCCACATACATCGTGTAGATGACCGAGAGCGCATCCGCCATCACCGAGAAGGCGTCCTCGGACGACAGGATCTGGCCGATCGCGAGCGCAATCATGCAGCCACCGACCACGAGGTTGACGATGCGCATGAACGACATGACGCCCGAGACCGAGGAGCCCACGACCCTATCAGATATCGAGCGAAGCAACGCAATCCGTGAGCAATGAGCTTCACCATATCACCACACGGCGTCATGGGTGGCAAGGGTCACGTACATCTCCTTGACCTTGGCCTTGATCTCTTCCCAGACCTCGCCGATCGAGATGGCGTCCGCCGTGTTCGTCACCTTATCAGCCGCAGACGGAGGCGGCGGCGGCAGCTTCAGGTCGTCCGGGTTGAGCGGCGGCAGCTTGCCGTAGGTCACACTATCAGCATCACCACGACACGATGGACAAGTCGCTCGTCAGTCTCAATCCGCTTTCCAGGGCCGCAACCACGGCGCTCGACGCTGTATCTTTGAGAATCTAACGCCGCGGCTCGGGCGCAGCGCGCGGGTGGCGGTCACCCCGCCTCCTTCCTCTGTTTTCCCCACGCCAGAGAGAAGGGCAGAATATCAAAGTCCATGCCGCGCAACGTACTTGTCGTCCAGCCCACTGCCCATGGGCCCGGCGGACAGCACCGATCCGCCAATCTGCGTTGTCATGTTCCTCGCCCGCGTCGTGCCTGCGTCTGCCTGGTCTTCACGCGTGCGCCGCCGATGGAGAGCGATAGAGATAGCGAGGTGCCAAAAATTCCTTCGCGCTTCTTCCCAGGCTCCGGGGGCCGTTTATATGGCGCTTTGTAACCCAAGCGACCGGCTTTTTGTTCGGAAATTCTTGGCGAAAAGGGGGGGGGGGGGAGAGGGGACGAAATATGTCAAATACTGGTTATATACCGGTTTACAAATCACCGGTATGGAATACTGGTATGGGTTACGCTGGGGTTACCCTCCGGCGGCATCCTCGGTTTGAAGGGGGGGCAACGAGCATTTTTCCCTAAGGCAGGCGACAGGACGGATCGGCGGGCGAGATGAGCGACGCGGCGGCGCTCGAGCTGGGCTGCAAGGTCTCCTATGGGCTGGGCAAGACGGGCGTAGTGCGTTTCGTGGGCGAGACGGACTTCGCGGCGGGCGAGTGGGTCGGCCTGGAGCTGGCGCGGCCCGACGGCAAGAACAACGGCGAGGTCAACGGCCGCGTGTACTTTTCCTGCGCCGACAACCACGGGCTGTTCATCAAGCGCTCGCAGATCCGCGGCGTGATCTCGCGCCCGTCGGCGAGCGGGTCGGCGACGCCCACGCGGCGGCTCTCGGGCGTTGGCGCGGGCGAGAACCGCCGGCTCTCCGGCGTCGGAACTACCAGCCGGGCGCATGAGACGTCGGAGCGGCGGCTTTCCGGCGTTGGAGTGGGTGCTTCGCGGCTGCGTCCGCCGTCTGCGGGCTCGGCGCCTTCGTCATCGATCCCACGATCGTCTACGCCGCCGTTGAACCGCACGAATAGCGGCAATCTTCCGTTGGCATCGACAGCGGCGTTAGCATCAGCATCAACGTCGGCGGCGTCGGCGTCGACATCGAGATTGGCGCTTCGCTCGTCGATCGCTGTCCCTTCCAGCTCTATCAGCTCTATCAGCAGTTCAAGCAGCACCACGCCCGTCCGACGGGCGTCGTCGATCGCGTCTACGTCGTCGCGGCTCTCGCTGGACACGGCTAGAAGAACGTCGATTAACCGCACGCCGTCGACTGCCTCTGATGACCAGCTCGTTGAGGCGCACGCACGCATCGCCAAGCTTGAGGAGGAGCTGGAGCAGAAGAACCGCCATGTCGAGCAGCTGAAGCAGAGCGTCTCCGTCATGAAGGAAGCCGCGCAGACGGCTGCCGTCGCCGCTGCTAGAAAAGAGAGCATCGACCAGCAACAGGGCGAAGGCACCGAGCAGGTGGCGGAGGAGGAGCAGGACATGGAGGTTGTAGACGAAACGGAGTCCATGGAAGTGGATGGCGAAGGTGATAATGAAGACGAGACCGTCACGGAGAGCCCCGAGGAGTTGCTGGCGAAGAAAGTAGAAGCTGTCAAACAAGAAGCGGAGGAGCATGTTCGCGCAGTTCGATCCGAGCTGGAAGATCACATTTCCCAGCTTCAGTCGGAGCATGAAGAGCTTTTGGACGAGCTGCGCCTCGAAAACGCGACTCAGGCGTCTGAAATCAAGTCACTGGAAGCTGAGATCGCCCAGCAGAAGGCGCGCATTGTCCAGTTCACGGCGGCCGAGCAGAAGAAAGCGGAGGAGGTGGCACTCGCTGTGGCCAAGAGTAGCAAGGGCGAGCGCAAAGTGGAGGCGCTGGAGGCTCAGATTTCAGAGTTCCAAGACATGGTGGAGATGATGACGCTCGAGAAGGAGACGCTGGAGATGGACAAGGAGATCGCGGAGGAGCGAGTCGAGGAGTTGCAACAAGAAGTGGAGAAATTGAAGGCTGCTATGGCGCTGGCTGCGACCACACCCGAGCGGGCTGATGACGGTACTGGCGCCTCAAGCAGCGACATTGCCGAAGAGAACAAGAAGCTGCGCGCTGCTGTCAAGGCGCTGCACGAGCGAGGCTCGGAGGAGAAGGCCGAGCTGAGCAAGAAGGTCCGCCAGCTGCAGCGCGAGAACTCAGAACTGGTTAATCTCCGCGAAGAAGTGGAGCAACTGGTACGTGCAGCCCCCTTGTGGTCGACAGACAAGGTTGACACGAAGAACTTGCTGACAAATGTTTTGTTTTGTCCATATGCAGTCGACCAAGCGGACCAAACTCGAGTCGGAGGTGGAGGAGCTCAAGGAGATGCTCGACGTTGCCAATGCTTATGAGAGCATGGTGGAGGATCTGACGGAGAAGAATCTTACGCTTGGCGAGAAGGTGGCTGAGCTGGAGACGACTGTCCAGTCTCTCGAATCCCTCCGTGAAATGGATCAGGAGATGGAGCACCAACACACGGAATATGAAGCAGAGCTCCGCGACGAGATCGATTCCCAGCGGACGGCACTGCAAGAGCTGAAGCAGGCACTCAGCGACCAAAACACGGCCATGGAGGATAAGGACCGGACGATCGCGCGCTTCCGTGAGCTGACTCATAGCAACCGCGAGGAGATTAACCAGCTCAAGGCGAAGCTTCGCGTGGAGAGTGGGGAGCTCGAGTCTCTGAAGGGGACGACGCACATGGCGCTGAACCAAACGATGAGCCTGCGTTCGCTTGCTGCTGCTGCTCGCGAACACGAGATTGAGGCTGCCAAGCAGAAGATCTTCACCGAGCAGGCTCGTCTCGAGAGCACGTACCTGAGAGCTCTGATCCCATCTTCGATTTTCACCGAGACCGACCAGAAGGTACTGCGCGTGCGCTTGGTGCTCGGTCGGATCGCCGGGAAGGCGGACATCTTGCTTCAGATGCTGCGTAAGGACGCTGAGTCCATGCTGCAGCAAGAGGCCAAGGAGGATTCGGTCGGTGCCGGTGTAGTTGCAATCCCTCAGCTGTTGCTCGCCGACAAGCTCGCAGCCGTGTTTTGTCAGGCGCACGAGGACCACTTCATGCTCGAGTGTCACCTCACGACCCAAGAAGAGTTTGCGAATGGCATCAGCCAGCTCGATACGGTTCAAATCAATGCGCTCGAGAGCCTATTGGACGCGGGCCTGGCGACTTTCTTGGACGGAACGCTGCTCACGTCGCGAAGCGGCGAGGCTTCCGTGTGCCAGAGGCTGACCCAGGTGTCTGATGAGTGGCTTTCCGCCCGATACAAGGCTGCGTCGTCCGCTAGCGAGGGATTCCCGGCGCGTTGTGCGGTGGTGAAGCTCCGCGCGCGTCGAAGCGTGGCATCGCTGTCGTTCTCACTGTGCGCAAGCATTTCGGCGGCTCGCTTTGCGAAGACTGCGATCGTCTCACCCGGCAGTGAACATCACGAGCAGCTGAAGACCAGCTTCGTGCCCGTGCTGGGCGCCAGTATCGAAGAGATGCTGGCGATCGTGAATGCCGCGCAACTGCTTTACCGCCGCGCCGAAATCGATCTCGCTACGTCGGACGACGATCTCGAAGGACTTGTGGCCGTCGGCGGTGACGTCGTTGAGATGACGCACAGTTGTTCGATGGAGAGTCAGGGCATTTGGGCTCTGGTGCAGGACAACCTATCTCCCAACCGTCTAGACTCTACGCCGTCGGAGGAGCTTGCTGGGTTTGTGCAGCAAACACTGCTCACTGTACTTGGCGCGTTCAAGGGCAAGGTGGTTGCGCTTTTCAAGATGGTGTGCCGTGGCGCTTTCACGGACGCGGTGGCGCCTCGCAGCCACAACCGGTCGAACTCTGAAGGACGACCGCAGTGGCAGATCCGCGCGCAGGCGATCCACTCGGAGCTTCTTGGCGCGTCGACACTGCGCGCCAAGCTGAACGAGACAACCGAGCTCTGTCAGGCGCTGCACGTTCGCATTCGCGAGCTGGAGCGCGCTGAGAGCCAAGCGCGTGTCGTGACGCAGAAGCTCGAGAGCGAAGTGCTGCGTCTGAACACTGGACTGGCACAAGCGACTGAGGAGAAGGCGCAGATGGAAGCGCAGATGGCCAAGGAGCGTGAGCAGTTCAACTTGACCCTCGACGAGAACCACAAGGACAAGGTGGCTCTCGACACGCTCAACCGTGAGTTGCGCAAGCAGCTGAAGCGCTCGGCGGAGGCCAGCAACTCGTCGTCTCGCGCTTCAAACGCGACCGGCAAGTCGTCGATGAGCGTCGGCAATGTCGAGGCCTTCCGCAAGGCCTTCCGCGTCCTCCAGGACGAGCTGGACCACGTTCGCGCCACGCTTGCGAAGGAGCGGCTGGAGCGTGTGCTTGGCCCGATCGCCACAAGAAGTAGCTCAAGTGCTTCACCGTCGTCAACGGACAAACTCGCCCTCGCTTCCAAGGAGTTGCGCAAGTTGACGCGCGAGGTCAAGTCGGAGCTGTCGATGCCTCGCTTGGTGGACCTGCGTGACGTGTCGTCTTCTGGCCGCGCGCAGCTCGTGACGCAGCAGCTGCAGGAATCCAAGGCCCAGCAAAGCCTCGCGGACTTGCGCACTCGCATCAGCGGCTGGATGAAGGAGGACGGCTGGGGCGACGACGTGGCCGGCGCCATCGCGCGCGGCGAGACGGTCTTCGGCTGGCAGCCCCCCGAGATGGAGCGCCCCCCTCTGCTCGTCGGTCGCGTCACCCTCACCGGGGCAGCAACCGCGAAGGACCGCAAGGCGGACGCCGTGCAGCTCGTCATGGACCGCTTGGACGTCCAGCGGCTCACGCGCACCCTCGTCTGCTGATCACCTCTCCCTTTGCTCTACATGCCGTCGCATTTATATAATGCATGATCCCATCGTCTCTTGCGCTTCCTCATAAGCTGTTGTTACTATACATGAATAGTGCCAACGTGGTGACGAGTCGTACGTAAAGTTGCAGTTGACCCTGTTGAGGTAGCGACTTCAACGTCTCCGCCCCCGTTAAACGGTCCTTTTTGTAGATATTAGCCTCCTATTTTGGCAATAGTATATTCTTACTCATATCAAGTTTAAATTCTCGAATGTAAATATCACCCATCAGACCTATCGCTTTATGACATTTCCGCCGACCCCCGACGCCTCTGAATGCATTCTTCCATGACGTCACATCGCCATTTGCGTAGTGACTACGCGCCGCCACCGCCTGCGCTGCGTCTACAGGCCCAACGAGCGCACAGGAGACTACGCCAAAGGCAGGAGTGATGGAAGTCGCTGACGTCTTGACGCTAGCCGCGCGCGCGCGCCTCAAGCCCTTCGGTGCGTCCGCTATGACCTCGAGTCGCCTTGGCCTCGTTTCTCTGACGCTTACGTGCTTGGATCCTCCCCTCGACGCGCAGGCAAATTGGAGCCGCTGTCGGCGTCCCTCCCGTGGGCCGTCCTCCCGCGCAAGAAGCTGGACGTGTCGTACGCAGACATCGCCGCGGGCCTGCGCGCGTGTCTGCAGCTGCGCGAGCACCAGCGCGAGGAGCTCGAGGACCAGCTCGCGCGGCTGTGGAGCCCGCCCGAGGGCGCCGGCCCCAGCCGCTGCATGGTCACGCTTTCCATCCGGTATGCCTCGTCCTTTATGGACCAAGCGATGGCTGGGTGCTGACGTGGTTGCCGCTCTTGTCCGACGGCCAGCACTGGGATCGACCTGCTGCTACAGACGCTCAAGCTGCCGCGCGGGTCGGAGGTGCTCTGCAGCGCGATCACCATCCCTGACATGCTCTACATCCTTCGACACCACGGATTGGTGCCCGTGCCGGTCGACCTGGACCCGAAGACGCTCGCGGTGGACGCGCAGCAGCTCCGAGACGCCGTCACCGAGGTATCTTTCGCTTTACCAGCGGTATCAGTGCCGTGTTTTACTCACGGGCATGCAAATCGCAACAGAACACGCGAATGGTGCTGGTGGCACACATTTTTGGGACGATCCTTCCTCTGGACGACGTGCTCGAGGTGGCGCGGGCCAACAATCTGCTCGTGGTCGAGGACTGCGCGCAGGCGTTCGCCGGCAGGACGCACTACACGGGCGACGCGCGCGCCGACGTGTCCATGTTCAGCTTCGGCACGATCAAGACCGCGACCTCGTTCGGCGGCGCGCTGCTTCGCGTGAAAGATGCGGCCGTGCTCGACGAGATGAAGCGCCGTGAGCGCAGGTGAGACTGCTTCACGCCGTGATCTCGTGATCGAACTGCTTCTCATGGTGATTTTCCAATGCGGATGCACGACAGATATCCTTGCCGTACGAACGTGTTCTTCTTCAAACGACTCGTCAAGTACGGGTTCCTCCACGGCCTGTCAACGCCCGCCATCTACGGACTCTTCCTGCACGCGTGCCGAGCCGTTGGCGGTACGTTCATCCCTGTGTATGGTGCTGTCCTAATGTGTGCTTGGCATTTACGTGTCCGCGTGATGTTGTTCAATGCAGCCGACCACGACAAGGTGATCACGTCGGCCATTCGAGGTTTCAGTGGCGGTGAGCTCGTGTCGCTCATCCAGTACCGGCCGTCCATGGCACTACTGGGGCTGCTCTACCGCCGCCTCACGGTTGACACGCAGGACTACGTCGCGCTGCGCAAGTAAGTGGATTGCATCGACCTGTTTGCTATGACCCCTCGAGGCTTATGACGTGTGCTA
Organism: Phytopythium sindhum; assembly: GCA_023334395.1. Classification (NCBI taxonomy): domain Eukaryota; phylum Oomycota; class Peronosporomycetes; order Pythiales; family Pythiaceae; genus Phytopythium; species Phytopythium sindhum. Next base: position 65,474 of record JAASGW010000052.1, read on the forward strand.
ACTGTATGTCGACAGGCTCAAGAGCGAGCAGCTCCTACGAGCACTGGAGGACGTCCCGCACGTCACGGTGAGTCTGCTATCAGAGGTATTATGACGCGTGAGGGAGCTCAGAATGCTGATAATGTCGAATTTAACACAGGTGCCAGGAGCGAACGCGCCGAGCCACTACTTTTGGCTGTTCCCGATCGTCGTGCCGCGCCCGGACGTCATCGTCAACTACATGAACGCTCGCGTGAGTAGTCGCCAGCGAGAAAGCGTCCTTCGCGTCCAATTCCCGGTTCTAACCGCTTGCTGCTACCCCGTGCGTGGTCTGTCTGATATGCAGGGCTTTGACGTGACGTCCGGAGCGACGCAATTGGCGTTTGTACCAAGGTCCATCGTGGGTGGTTAGCTGTGATGTGGTCGTCGGCACTAACAGTACTCTGCGTGTGTGTGTTGAGTAGCCCGAAGGGTACAGAGTTCGACCCGATCAACGCCAAGCACATCATGAACAGGTGACGGACGTTGAGCACTCTAATCGCATGCCTATAGCTCGATTGTATGGTTCGACGAGCGATTACATCACATTGTACTAACATTGACTTGCGTGTCTTGGTGTGTCGCGCGACTATCGGTAGCCTGGTGTACCTGCCGATTACGCCCGAGACGCCCGAGTGGGCGATCACCAAGATGGTGCGGTGCCTGCGCGAGGCGCTGCAGTCGTCGAGTCGTCTCTAGAAGGCATTCCAAGACACGTGCTTGGTCGTAGAAAGCTGGATGAGATGCGATGAAGCCGCGGCGACGTGCAACACTTTCACGGAAGAGAAGCAATGCATGTGACTGCAGCAGAAAAGGGAGTGTTGAATTGGAGACTACTGGATATGTTGTGGCTTTTTCGTCCACCAATGTGGTTAGCGCTGATTCAGTGCATATGCGCTCAGCATTTGGAAATGTGAGTAGGGCCATGGACAAGTCCTTGAATCAGTCAGTCGTCCAGGCGACGGTGACGAAGATGTGTTGAGTCGGGGGGAGTCAAGGAGCCCACGGGTCAAGTGAAATGATTTGAGTTAAGTTGAAGTGTTTTAAATGTGAGCATCAGACCGGCAGAGGAACTTCAACGGAAGCGAATTTAACACAACAAAGTATTTTAGTTTTATCGCATTGTACTTATAGACGCTGCGTCTCACGCTGGCAGTAACCAGAACCCGTTGACGCGCGGGTTGAGCCGAAGCTGAAGCTGTACTGTACTGTACTGTACTGTACATGCTTATAGAGCTTTGCGAACGCCGCAGAGCTGAAGCGCGCATCACCGGCGCGATGGGGAAGTGGAACAACAGCTCAAGCTTCTTCAGTGGATGCATGATGTGTACTTCAGACGCCTCCGCATTTCTGAAGGAGACGAATCCGAGACGGACTCACCCGCCCACGGCGATTAGTCCGCGCACCCCGTGGATTTATCACGCAACGCAAAGCGGAGGAAATCCATGTGTGCTACACTGTAAAGACACGGTGCAGTGCTGCACAGCAGATCAACCTGAAACAAGAGCGACGACCAACTCGCATCGGGACTACCCTCCACAAGTAAGCAGCGCTAAACAGCAGCAAAGTTGCGTCGCCTGCGTCATTGGTACCGCTCAGATGCAGTGGGCGACTCACGCTAGCCAAGCTGCCCGCTGGTCCAACTCGAGACTCACGCGCCCGCACACACACGCGCACACACTCAAATCCCTCCCTCTTTTCGGCTTCATCCCCACCAGTTTACACACAGTCGCACCGCTCACTTGCGTCTGGGCACGTCGACACTTTCCCTCACCAGAGAGCGAGGATGTGCGGCACAGCACCTCCAGAGCATGTGTCGAGATAGCTCGAACCTGATAATACTGATTTAACGTTTTCAAAACATGTGCCTGTTTCAAATGTACTTGATTTGATTGGCCACTTCTGTCGAAAAACTGATAATTGTTATAGCATACTTTATCCAAGTAGATAAGATTTGCAATCGTCCAGCACCTTCCCGGACTGAACTTGATTATTGTATTCGGCTCAAGCACAAAATCGTCAAAGGATCTAATATCAGTACAAAAGCTGAAGTTTTCATTTTTTTTTCCGTTTCCATTACATTCACACTGCGCAAAGAATAGCCAGCACAAACCACTTCATGGGATTCCAAACGCTCCAACCAACACACTAGCAAGGCAGCCAAGGCTCATTGCAAGGCAGCACCGCAGCAGCCGTCGAGACAGCAGCAGCAGTATTCGCTCACATCATTGGTTTGGGTGTCCCGCGAACACCCTGCGTGCATCGGGCGCCAGTGCGTCATCTTTGCGACGTCCTGGGGAGTCACGGCGCGTCTGCAAGGTACCCGTCCGTGTCCCATTTCGCGAGTCCGTCGGACTAAACGCGGCGCATTTCCCTCCCAGCGCAACGGACTAACCATGTTGAAAGTTTTGGCCCTGATTCAGTATGTCTAGGCGGTTATCCAGTAGTGGCGCGGCTGGGCTACTTATATGAGTTCGAGTTAGAGGTCAGCAGAGCCCTTCGCCTGGCTGAAGCTGGCCTGTCCCACTTCGTTGACCAGCAGCGTCAGCGTCAGCGCCCGCGTCGGGCGCATCCATCTTCAGCCCCCGCTCCCATCCACGTGCACTATACTACGCACTCTGAACTGCACGTGCTGCTGGTGGGCGGGATCGCTGCTGGCGTCGGCAGAATCCAATTTGCGCCCGTCGACGCAAAGCTCCAAACAGTTCCCAGCCTACCGCCGTCCACGCATCACCACAGCGGTCATGGCTCCGTCCGCTACCGTCACCGCTGTCGCCACTGAGAGCGCGTCGACTGTGGTGGCCGACAAGTCGGCCGCGATCGTCGTGCGCAACGCGCACCTCAAGCCCTTCGGCCCGCTCGAGAACCTGTCGGCCGCCATGCCCTGGGCCGTCTTCCCTCGCAAGCGCCTAGATCTGGGCTTCACGGACGTGCTCGTCGGCCTCAACGCGTGTCTCACGCTCGGCGAGAAGGACCGCGCCGAGGTGACCGAGCGCATCCAGCGCCGCTGGGACCCACAGGGACGCGCCTTTGTCACTCTCTCCGTCCGGTACGTGCAATGGATTTGACTTTGGCGCTTGATATCGACTGGTGGACGTACTTGCTCACTCGTGCTCGTACGTTGCTCATTGCGATCGTCCAGCACCGGCTTTGACCTACTGCTGCAGTCGCTCAAGCTGCCCGAGGGGTCCGAAGTGCTCGTGAGCGGCGTCGAGATCGCCGACATGCTGTACGTGCTGCGCTACCACGGCCTCGTGCCCGTGCCTGTGGACGTTAAGACCGAAACGCTCGGCATCAACGTCGACCTGATCGAGGAAAAGATCACGCCGGTACGTCTCTCGACGACCGTCAATCGGTGCAAGCTCCGAGTGGCAAGAGTCTAATCCGTTGCCCGCCTGCTCGTGTTGCCATAGAAAACGCGCATGATCCTGGTCGCGCACATCTACGGGTCGTTCAACGCGATCGACCCTGTGATCGCGATCGCCAAGAAGCACAACCTGCTCGTGGCCGAGGACTGCGCGCAGGTGTACACGGGCATCAGCGTGTACACGGGCCACCCGGAGAGCGACGTGGCTATGTTCAGCTTCGGCACCGTCAAGACGGCGACCGCTCTGGGAGGCGGCATCCTGCGCGTCAACGACGCGCGCGTGCTGGCGGAGATGAAGGAGCGCGAGTCGCACTACACGAGCCGCACCAACGGCTTCTTCTTCAAGCGCGCCATCAAGTACGGCATCCTGCAGAGCCTCACAACGCCCAGTAACTGGGGCCTGTTCGTGCGCGCGTGCCATCTGTTTGGCCACGACCACGACGACGTCATCACCAAGGCTGTGCGCGGCTTCATCGGCGGCGAGCTGATGACGCTGCTGCGTAAGCGGCCGTCGCTCGGCCTGCTCGCGCTGCTGGACCACCGGCTCGCAACCATCGACGAGCCGTATCTGGCGCTGCGCAAGCTGCAGAACCAGAAGCTCCTGGCACTGCTCAAGAACGAGCCCAACATCATCGTGCCCGGGTCCAAGGCGCAGGAGCACGTCTTCTGGACCTTCGGCGTCGTCGTGCCCGACCGCCAGCACGTCATCGACTACATGAACCCTCGCGTACGTGCTTCGCAGTAGGTTGTGGGCGCTGTGTTGAGTCTGTTCTAACGAGTGTGATGCTGGTGGTGGACTTGTCATTGTCATGAACAGGGCTTCGATGTGACGGCGGCGGCCACGCAGCTCAGCTTCGTCAACAGCCCCGAGGGCCCCGAGCACGACCCGGTCAACGCCAAGCGCATCCTGACCAAGTACGTCACCCTGCCGTTCGTTGTCGATGCTCGGAAGTGATGGATAAACGACTGACGAGTGCGTTTGATCGATCAACAGCGTGGTGTACATGCCCGTGACGTCCGAGACACCCGACTGGGCGATTGAGAAGATGGCCAGGTGTCTCAAGGAGGCCGTCAAGGGCCGCAGCCTGCCCTGGTAGGCTGGGAGAAGCCTCTACCGCTCAGGACGCACCGGCGTTGACTTCTCTTCTCTGTTCTCGTGCATCGTTTGTGTAAAAACTGCTATGATATTGGAGAAAATCAATGCGTTTGGATCGCTTATCCAAGGTTTAAAGTGGCCATGAAGTCCTGTAGTTGGACTCAGCATAGAGATAATCGGTGGCCTTGATGCTTACAAGCCGGTGACAACAGTCACTGCAGCGATCATACAGTAAATGCACCGACCGAGGCGATGCGACCTGAAGGTATCGCGCCGCTATTAGATTTGCCAGAATCGTACGAGCTGAACCTGTCGACGCCGGTGTGTGCAATCGATTGGCGGCGCACGACGTCACATTGAAGGCCACGGCCATCGCTGGGAGGCACGATTGGCTTCCAAACCACCGAGGACGGCAACAGCTCGCCCTGACCATTGAAGCGAGCTTTTGCCAACATGCGCGGCTTGCTCGAGAGGCTAGAGCTGCTGTGTTTGCCAGGCTTCTTTCACGACCATAGCGTGGCATCCATCGATCCGGATGTGGGACCGTGCCCGATCCAACTCGAGCCTTCAACTACGGGAAGATGATGTCTGCCACCACGGCTCGAGTTTGACAACTAATCGACCTACAGCGCTTGGTAGTTCCATCGTAAGACACACAGCTTGCTATTTTTATAAGGCGATTCATCCATCGAGTGCGAGGGCATCACATCCTCCCACTGCTCGCTTGCAGTCTGACCCGGCGGCGATGACGTGGGTCTCATACTCAACTGCAGCTCCTCGCGCCTATCAGTACATGACAGCGAGCGCGGCCGCAGCCACGGCCGCCACCGCGTTCACGCCGAGCTTGACGGCGCTGTTGCTGCCCGTGGTGGCGCTGCCGCTGCTGTCCTTCGTCGAAGACGAGGCGGTGGACCCGCTGCTGGCGTGCACCGTGCCCTGGCCGCTCGAGTGCTCGGTAGTCGACCCGCTCGAGCTGGTGGCCCACACGCCACTCGTCTCCTGGCCTGAGCACTCATACTGCTGCGCGGTGGCGGGGCACTCGAGGCTGTCGACGCTGTCGGCCTCCCATGTAATGTCCGCGAGCGCGGGGAAGTTGCTCGGGCATTCGGGTAGCGTGGTGCGGTCAGACGTGAAGCCGTCGTACGAAGACTCGTCCGACACGTCCGTCGCGTTGTACTCCTTCGCCAGGTTGTCGTAGTTGGGCATCGGGTTGTACACGCACGCGACCGTGTCGTGATCGCAGTCCTCGGGCGAGTAGTAGCCCAGGCCGTAGTTCTGCGCGCCGTACGACGTGAACGGGTACGGCGACGAGCTCTTGGAGTTGGCGTTCTCGGTCGAGTACTCGAAGGCGAAGCCGCCGCTGAAGACCTTGCGGAAGTCGGATCCGTGCAGCCAGCCGGCCTGCAGCCACGTGCGCTGCGCCTCGTAGTCGTCGACCGCAGGGAAACTCGGGTTAACGCAGCCGAACTCGGTGAGCATGACGGGGATGGTCATGTCGTAGCTCGAGAAGTCCGTCAGCAGCTTGAGGAAGCCGCCCGAGTCCGCAAGCGTCGTGATCGTGCCGTCGCAGTACTGGTACGTGTTGAGTCCGTACCACTCGGCGTTCTCGTACTTGTCGTCCGCGTTGGTGCGGCAGTTGTAGTACTTGGCGTTGACCTCGCGGTTGTTGTTGGTCGTGTCCGGGTCGGCCATGACGACGCCGATGGGCACCGAGCGGAAGCTCGAGCAGCCGCCCAGGAAGGCGCGCATGTCACGCAGGAACTTTTTCTGACACGGCGCATTCGTGAACGCGTCGTCCACGATGTTGTTGACCTCGTTACCGGCGCTGAAGGCGAGCACGTTGTCGTACTGCGCAAACTCCGAGATGATCTGCTCGCCGCGCGTCTTGAGCGCCGACGGGTAGCACGCCGGGTACTCGTCCACCGTGATGGAGCAGTTCTCGCAGCTGGCGCCCAGGTCCACGAGCGCGTACATGCCCTGCGCGCGCAGCGCGCACATGAACTGGTCGTGCGACTGCGACGGGTCCACGGCGTACAGACGCACGGCGTTAGCGCCCAGCGCCGCCAGGTACGGGATGTCGGGCCCCCACACGTCCGCGTACGCGTCCGTGAAGAAATCGACGTTGTTCTCGTCTAGCTCGCCCGTGTTGGGCCGCGGGTAGTAGTCCACGCCCTTGACCGTGAAGTAGTCGCCCGTCTTGGCGTCAAACATCTTGTAGCCCTTGATCTTGACCGGGTTGGTGTAAGCGTGCGCGGACGCCGCGAGCGCCAGCGCCGCCACCGGCAGCAGCAGCGACCGCATGGCTGCCTGTAGAACGTAAAGAGAGAGGGGGAGACGCGCAGGGGAAAGGCGGGAACCTGCGCTAATGGCCTGGGACTCTCGATGCCGGGAGGGCAAATTGCCAAGTGAGCTGCTGATTTAATCGGGCGGTGCAGACGGCAAGACGGAGTGGGTACATGCACGAGTAATGGGCGGCGCGCGCTGTGTCCGGCTAGAACGGGTGGGTTTACATGGTGGAACCTGATTTTTAATGTTGATCAGCGTATGAAATGGATATCCGAGGGAGAAACATTAGACAGATTTCGTCGGACAGAGAAGAAGGATTTAGACGGCAAAGGCGAATAAAACGGAGAGAACGGGGGCTAAAATTTGATGACAAAAAGGCTGATTTAAGCACGGCATCTCCTTTTTTTCGGTGAAGGTGTAGGGTAAGGGGTATAAAAAGACCAATTCGGAGCGTAAACCGGGGCGAGTCATTTCACTCTGTGTATCTAGCACAAGTGACGAGAACATAGAGAGAGACCCACATTTATGCAGAGCTGGCTCGAGTGGTGTTTTTTGGGGGGCGCTCTACGTTGCATGCTGCGCTGCGCAGTGCGCAGGGCTGTGCTGAGTGATACAGTAAGGATGTGCTGTGCATGGCGGTCTTGTGGTCGCGCGTTCGATTGTTGGACACGGTTCAATCCGAGGAACTGCATCAACGGCAACTCATTTGCGTAAAGTATGAAGCTCGTCCATCCAAAAGCTTGTCCGGTAAAAATTGGGTCGTTCGCTCGCGAAGGATAAGAACGCCCCACTCTTGTTCGCTTTCAATTTGAAGAGTGAAGTGGAGCAGTGCATAGAGCAGCCACTCAGGGGCATTACTCACGCTTGTGACTCGCCTCCCGCAGTTGCACCCCAAAAATATCATTTCGACTATTTACTCTAATGTTTACTGCGGCGCTGTCTAAAACTTAGCTCCCTTGGACCAGCTAAATTCAATCAAAATGATCACTAGCAGCACTTGCTTGTCTACAAGATCGGTTTATCCATTCAAACCACTGACTGCAGCTCTTGTTCGCCGCACCGTTTACAAAGGAGCCAACGACACACAAGCAGATATATCGGCATCGTCCGTAATCAGTGCACCGTCTAGAAGTTGGCGAGTGCGAGCCCCAGCGCGGCGACGACCGACGCGAGCGACGAGCTCAGAACAAGCGACGCGCTGCCGCTCGAGTCGGCGTCGTCGGTGCTGCCCGACCACGACTCGGCGCTCTCGCTAGCGGCGCTGGTGGTAGTGCCCTCGTACTCCGTCCAGTCGCTCGCCTTTTGGCCCGAGCACTCGTAGTTGAGCACCTCGCTAGGGCACGACGCGTCCTCGAGGTCGTCCGCCTCCCACGTGATGTCGGCGAGCGCAGGGAACCCACTTGGGCAGTCGGGTGGGCTCGAGCGGGTCGAGTCGGCAGTGAAGTCGTTGTACGAGTCCTCGTCCGACGTGTCCGTGCCATTGTACTGCGTGGACAGATTGTAGTAGTTGGGCATCGGGTTGAACGAGCACGTGGTCGTCATGTGGTCGCAGTCCTCGGGCGAGTAGTAACCGAGCCCGTAGTTCTGAGCACCGTAGTCCGTGAACGGGTACTCCGACGCCGACGCACCAGTGTCCGAGTTCGACATTTCCGTGATGTACTCGAACACAAAGCCACCGCTGAAGACCTTGCGGAACAGACTCTCGTGCAGCCAGCCAGCCTGCAACCACGTGCGCTGCGCCTCGTAGTCGCCGATCGTGGGGAAACTCGGGTTGACACAGCCGAACTCCGTCAGCATGACCGGGATCGACATGTTGTACGACGCAAAGTCCGTGTACAGCTGGTAGAAGCCCGCGGCCTTCTCGAGCTCCGTGACGGATCCGTCGCAGTACTGGTACGTGTTGAGTCCGTACCACTCGGCGTTTTCGTACGCGTCGGATGAGTCCGTGCGGCAGTTATAGTACAGCGCGTTCAGCTTGCGGTTGTTCGTGTCCGTGTCCGGGTCGGCCATGACGACGCCCACCGGGATCGAGCGCATGGTCGAGGCGCAGCTGCCAATGAAGGCGCGCATGTCACGCAAGAACTTCTTCTGACACGGCGCATTGGTCGTGGCGTCGTCCACCAGGTTGTTGATCTCGTTACCGGCACTGAAGCCCAGCACGTTGTCGTACTTGGCGAACTCCGTGATGATCTGCTGACCGCGCGTCTTGAGCGCCGACGGGTAGCACGCCGGGTACTCGTCCACCGTGATGGAGCAGTTCTCACAGCTCGCACCCAGATCCACGAGCGCGTACATGCCGTACTTGCGCAGCTCGCACATGAAGTCGTCGTGCGACTTGGACGGGTCCACGGCGTACAGACGCACGGCGTTGACGCCCGCCTGCGCCAGGTAGGCAATGTCGTCCGTCCAGATGGAGCTGTTGTCGTCCGTGAAGAAGTCGTAGTTGTTGACGTCCAGGTCACCCGTGTTGGGTCGTGGGTAGTAGTCCACGCCTTTGACCGTGAAGTAATCGCCCGTGTTGGAGTCGAACATCTTGTAGTTCTTGATCACGATCGGGTTGGTGTAGCCGCTCGCGAGCGTCGCGAACGACGCGGCCACCACAGCCGCAAGCGCCGCCACGCACCGGGGGATTGACGGCATCCTGTTCCGAGGCGAGCGAGTCGAAAGTGACGGTCGGGTCCTCAAGTCTCACGAGACGCCAGAGGAATTCGCAGCTTTTTCTCCGCGAGGAACGGTGCGTTCCAGAAGAAGAGGCGGCAGCAAATTGGGGAATGGCCGAGCGTAATGACCTGGTCAATGCATCTCGCCCGCGCTCAGTCGTTCGATCGTCCCGGGCGGATGCAAAAGGAGCCGCGTGAATGACGAGGCGTTGGTCTCTTGCGCACGGCATGAAGAGATCAGTGCATTTGGCGGTTGACTGGATCAAAGTATGCAACGGAGGCCGATTGTGATATGTACAGGCGTTGGACTTTGAGGCTCCCAACTCATCGTCTGCAGTGCGCCACTGGGCGGTCTGAGTTTTGTGGATTGGTGAAATCTAACCTAAAACAATATAATCTTAGTAAATACTCAACTTTGAATGTAGAATATACTGCTATAGCATATTCTTACTTGATAAATGCACTTGTTGCTGTTAGGATTGTTGGGACGAGAGGCGCGCGACATCCAATTGGATTTTTCCGCAGGGGTTTTTGAGGACACGAATTATAAATTTAGAGGTCCTTCGAACTCTGGCTCCTTGCGCAACTGGGCCAGCTGGGTCTTCGACGGCGAGCAGGGATTGTCTGGCTTCTTTCCCTCGGCCAGGATTATCAACTTTGACAATTTTCATGACTATCAATTTTGACAGTCGAGATCGCGCTGGAGCCGTATCTCACGATTTGAAAGAGCACTGGGAGTTTCTAGATGTCAACTCCCTGAAAATGCTCTCGGCGGATCTCTTTTGCCACGCCATTCTATTCCAGTGCACGCGGTTGAAAAATACTCAATACAAACGTGTTTACAGCACTCTGCAGAAGTAAATTTATCACTTCAGCGATCGCGATGTAATTGCATGGCAAGTACCTGCCCACGACCTCGAGAAGGAATCCATTTCAAACGTTTGGAAGGAAACATTCTGTCTCTACCCAACCTTAATTCATTAAACTGCGTTTTCGACCCTACGCTAAATATAGTGTGTGCAACACGAAATAATGCCCACACCTTGCGAACTGGCACCTATAGTAAATACCGTACTTCTCATATATAATTCCCGTCCCCCTTTTCTGACAACCAGCAAGATTCGCAAACTGCAACCTAAGCGTAGTCGCCCACCCGTCGAACCTCCTGGGGGCCTCGCGCCATTTCCGACGCGCGGCGCCCTCTAACTCCCGACACACCCTCCCGACGCGCCCACGTGCCTCTCCGTTTGAACAGTCCGCGCCCTCGTGTGTCTCTCTGTGTCTCTGGCCGGTCGCGCGCCTCTTTCTTCAACCAAACAAGCAGGAGGATACGACACGAAATGACGGTATGTACGCACGGTGGTTGATGGAGCTCAGCCTTGAACTTGGTGGCCAGATGGGTACACTAACGGGCGGGTGTCGGGTGGCGACAAGGTGACGGTGCCCGAGACGAAGGCGCCTGTGAGCAAGGCTGAGCCCAGCAAGGCGGCGGCGGCGGACCAGCCGGCGGCGAGCGCCGAGTCGGAGGACAACGAGGAGCAGGAGGACAACGAGGAGCAGGAGGACAACGAGGCGAGCGCGGACGACAGCGCTAGCGCCAATGGCGAGGAGGAGGAGGACGAGGCAAACGACGCTGAGGGCAACGACGACGATGACGACGACGACGCCGAGGGGAACGATGACGATGACGACGACGACGACGATGCCGCCGCAGCGGGCACGAAGGAAGACGTCGGTTTGTCGTACTTGTACACCAACTTTGAGGTACTTTGGCTGTTTGTTCTCACTGCTGTATCCTTGATCAAGGGCACTGACGCGCGGTTGCTGGTGTTGCTACGCTCAGGACGATGATGAGAACGATGAGGACTTCCGTGACGACGGCGAGGCGAACGATGAAGACGACGAGGACGATGAGGACGCCGAGGAGAACGCGGACGATGATGTTGCGGACGACGACGAGACGGAGCAGAACACCGCGGACGACGACGATGACGGCGACGACGATGCTGAAGAGGAGGAGGACGACGAGGACGACGACGCGCCTCCTGGTAAGTCTTCAACGAGTCCGTTGCTCTGTGGTGATCGTGGGCTGACCCATTCTTGTGTTATTTTGGACGACACCAGCCAAGAAGCAGAAGAACTAGCATGCGCGCGCCGTTTTAGGTCGGCTCCCCTGCACGAGCCGTTGGCTGTAGATGACGCGCACACTATGAGCACATGCACCGTTCCCCTTTCTTTTCGATCGATTCGTGATGCGCTGTTTCCATATCATTGCGTTTTTGGATCGCGCAGGCGCTGATAATAGCGGCACAACCAATTCACAGCAACAGCAGACAGCAGGCATGATCCTTTGCAAGAAGCATCTCTACTCCATCATTCCCGATATTCCCTACGCGCATAGAGCGCGGCTCATTAGCCGACCATGGTGCGCTTGCGGCCGCGGAGGCGCACTTGCGCCAGCTTCTGGAAGGTGGCGTCCGCACGACGAGAGCAGGCCTTGTACGCGCGCAGCACCTCCTCCACCTAGACGTTTGATCGAATAACCACAGACGCATGCAGCATTAGCACTCGAGCGATACAGCAATAGTAATGAGCAGACAGTCGACGCACCAGCTTCTCCGAGTTGATGTGCGTGCTGTTGAACGCGCGCTCCATGACGTACAGGTCCACCGCTTTGTCCTCGGGCAGCGGCTGCGAGTTGGCCAGTCCAAAGTCGATCACCGTCTGCGCTCATTTGCCCACGTCGTCACAGCATTAGCAAGGCCCACAGCAACACAGAGTAGCACCTCCAGCTAGCATACAGGTACGCACCACATCGGTCGCGCCCTCGTGGCGCAGCATCAGGTTGGACGTCGTCAGGTCGCCGTGGACGATGTCGGCGTCGTGCATGCGCGCGATCGCCTTGCCGATCTGGTAGGCCAGCTTCAGCGCCGCCTCGCCGTACTGCGGGTCTGCATTGGCAGACGTTAGGCCAGCAACCAACAACAGCGTCAACTCTAATCGACCACGCACCGGTCTTGTAGGCCTTTCGCAGGAACTCCTTGACGCTGCCGCCGGTCATCTTCTCAAAGTACAGGCGGCAGGCGTCCTCGTCAATGAGGAAAATGCAGGGCGTGGCCACGCCGGCGCGGCGACACTTCATGATGCAGCGCGCCTCCTGGACCATGCGCCGGTGCGATAGTTTCTTATCCAGGATCGGCAGCCGGTAGCTCTTCTTGACGCGCTCCTTGACGATGCACGCGCGGCCAGCGAACTCCGTCGCGAACACTTTCTGCGCTCGCATTTTCCATCCATACAGGGCACCACAGTAGCGTCAGCGAGGAACACATCGTTAGCTACGTGGTGAGGTGGGTCGGTCATTAGGACAGCGAGTGCACGCACCGCCTCGGCGCCCTGGCCGATGAGCTTCCAGTCCGCTGGCTCCATCTTCGACAGCACTACTTTATGCAGTGGCGCTCGCTTCCAGTGGCGCTTTGTATCGATGGGATCATGTTTGACAGGGTATTTGTATTAGTTAACAGTATTATTATTACGCACTAGTATAATAATAACTGTTCATACTAGTCATGAGTATGAAGATTGTATGTATTTGCTGGCTATTATTGTGTATTACGGTAATTCATACAGCTTCGAGCTCATACTGCCGTACCAGTGCTGCCACCACCACTGATGGTCGACCGGCATGGGGATCCAGAAGTCGGCAATGCGAGCGCGTGGGCCGCTCTCAGACTCTAGGTGTGGTCGTACGTGTGCTGTTGTGGGTGCCGGTGCGGTGTTCGTGGGCGTCATCGTCACTCAGCGGCGTCACGTCGAATGCTTGAAGCAGCTCACGCGCATCCAGTTCGTCTTCGTCGTCCAGGAGTGTGGACCGCAGGTGGCGCCTGCTCTATTCATCCTCGTTTGTCAATGGAATGCAAACAGTCCTGTTCAAGACCCGGTAGCGTGAGGCCGCGCGATTACTGCAATCAGGTCCACACTGAGTGTTTAGCTCCGGAAGCGAGGCTCCATGTGGCTGCACTGAGAGAACCCATGGACTCGCTGGCCGTGAGCGTTGGGCAATTGTCGACGTCGATGCCACAGTCAGTCCATTGGCTCTGCTCTCTGTCAGGAGAGGAAGAGATGGAGTGTACCCCGTTGCACCGCGGAGACACGCGCAGCCCAGCCGAGGAGCCGCAAAGCCGTCGAGGCGGGGACCACTCTGCGCGCAGCTTCAGGCCCACTCTGATGATTTGATACGCAAAGCTGTCCGCTTCATGCAACCAGCCGGCGCCCGCGTCCTTCAACCTGAACGGCCCCAGCGTCGAGAGATGCAACGCCGGCGTTCCAACCGCGGCCCAGGGCTCTGGACAGGAGGTGGCGACGCTCATCCTTTTCTCTGTCCGCATGCAGACGTGTCCGTGATGGTGACCGCTTCCTCTTGTCCTCTCTCTGGTGAGCTGAGATACCGATCCTATCTGATTAATCCGAGCGGGAAAGAGCTCCCGAAATGATCGACTCTCGCTTCTGGTCATTCTCTGATTTGTCTTGTCGAGCGCTCACTCAGTTCGCAGCCATGAGCGCTGCTCTTCGCGTGCTGCTGATCCTGTCCTCGCTCTTCCTCGCGCTGCAATGGAACGTCGTGGGCCTCTACGCCGCTGAGGAAGTCGACAAGGCCGCCGTGGACCTCGACGTGGGCAAGACGGTGGTCGAGATCATCGCCGCGCGTGGTTACGCGGTCGAGACGCACACGGTGACGACGTCGGACCGCTACGTGCTCACCATGTACCGCATCCCCAAGAGTTACGCCGAGACGCAGTCCAACTCGGC
>JAASGW010000053.1:0-79538 GCA_023334395.1 Phytopythium sindhum
CAAGCTCACGCGACAAAAGCATTCGTCGAGGAGCTGAACCTCATTGATCTAGGCCACCCGCCGCAAAGTCCTGACCTTAATCATATCGAAAATGTCTGGTCAATCATGAAACAGGAGCTGCACAAGAACCCAGCCAGCAGCTTCCCTGATCTCAAGGTGAAGCTCAAGCAGATCTGGCTCAACATGGGCAACAGGATGATTAAGCGCTGCGTCGAGTCGATGCCGGCGCGCCTCGCGACGGTGATCCACAAGAAGGGCGGCCACACTAGCTACTAGGAAATTGATACTGCTTCCGAATACAAATTCCAAGTATAGCTGTAGGGGGTGCGAACTTTTGTCGTCGAAAATTTTGATCCGGCTATATTTGCGCGAAGTCGATTGTGAAACTGAGCCGGAAAACAGGGTCTCATACTAATGATCGACTTGGTTGGACTTTATCACAATTTGCTGCTCAAAAATCTGATTTTTGTGGGCGGAAGACACACATTTGTGATTTTGTGAGGGGAGGATGCAAACTTTTTGAACTAGCTGTACAAAGCACAGTACAATATAACCTACCGTATTCTGTAACTAGGCCTTTTTGCCCTTCAACATAAATAGCGCCTAGTTTACTAGAGCCTGTCCGTGTCGTCTCACAATCGGACGAATCTGATAACTTCTTTGGAGAGGGAAAGGGCTAAACGGCTGGACCAGAGCGCGCGCACGCACTGCCAGTTTCTGTATGATTGTCAAAAGCGGCCTTCAACGGACGCATGCCCGTAACTCTATAGCACAGCATAAAAAGCAGTCATACGTGCTCGGCAACGCTCCGCACGCGTGCAATGCTCCGCGCTACTGCTGCCGCTGATGCTGTTTAACAGAGCGTAATGAAACGAATCGAACAGCCCGACAGTGCTCGTGATCTCGCCACCGCCACCGCCACCGCCATCGGTGTCTCTTGGTCACCGCTCGAGCGGCTCATGTCGCATCTCTCTCGATTCTGAAGCAAATCCGTGTGCACAGGTCTGCCAACACGCACCGCTGAGCTGCCTCTAAGACTCCTGCATCGCACGCTCCTATCGCATCGAACACAAACTACAACTGTACTTGGCATCGGCTCCGGCCTGCAGACCGCTGCTGCATCGCTCGGGCGCAGTGATCACTCGCTCACACTGCGCTACGTCAACTCGGTTGTCCAAGTCAGGCGGTGGTGGCAAACAGGTGGCGCGTCACCCAGCAACGCAGCCCCTCCCCGCTTCTCTCGGCCCCCTCGCGTCAAAACCTAAGGTTTATTCGAAAAACCTCACTTCGACACTCGCTGTGGCGTGTCTGAGGAACGCCGGCTGCAATTCGCTACAGTAACGCCAGGAGCTCCGTCGGGCTGAGTCGGAGGGAGCGCCGGTTGTCACGCGCCGAGTCGGAGCAGCGAGCGCGGGAGTGGGAGGAGCAGGCAGGCGCAGGCAGCAGCAGCGGCGCTCTCTCTTTCTTCTCGGCTCTGTCTGATCGCTAGAGGACTCCGCGCGAAGGATCGAGGTGCGTCGCGTGTGGGTTGATGCTGCCTGCTGGATGCTAATGGTTTGATGCGTCCCTCCGTGCTCGCCTGCAGGATCGAGGCGGAGAGGATGAGCTTCACGGGGTCCAAGAGTTCGCTGCCGCCGACGATGCCGGTGACGATCAAGAAGGAGAAGGATGAGCTGGCGGCCGCGCTGTCGGGGTCGGTGAGCATCCCCGGCAGCGGCGACGGGCGGCAGCGCAAGGACAGCATCGGCTGGGGCGCCGACGACTTCCTGGGCATGATCTCGCACACGCCGCCCGCCTTCTCGCCCGGCAGCCTGACCATGCCCATGACCAAGCGCGGCCGCAGTGGCAGCATCTCGAGTCGCTTGCTCAGCGCCTCCGACCTGGAGGAGCGCGGCGTCATCGACAGGTACCAGAAGGGAGTGCTGAAGGTGCGCACAACCCGAAAATCGCGGGGGAAGGGGAGAGAGGGAGAGATAGATAGAGAGTGCCACGCTAACGTCTTGATTGTCACTGCTTGTGCGCAGGATCTAATTATTAGCGGCGACGAAGCGCTGCAGAAGGCGCTGGAGAAGTTCGACGCGGGCGACTCGTCGTCCCTCGAGGCGATGCTGGACAGCGGCGCGCTCAACCGCAAGTCGTCCATCGATCTGCTGGACGATCTCGACCTGGGCTTCCTCAACGTCGGGTCGCTCGGAGACACGCCCAAAGACGAGGTGCGTACTTGTTCTCGCGCAATTGATCCATCCTCTGGCGGCAACAGCATGCTGACAAGCACATGTCGGGTGCGATCCTATCGATGCGACTGCAGTTCTCAACGTCGACGCGCAGTCATTCGATCGACGAGTGGGACGAGCTGGGTTTCGACTCGTCCTTCGCTGACTCGCGCGATATCCTGGACGGCGACTTTTACGGTTCTTCGCTGGGCACGTCTCTGCCCAACTCGCTACCGTCGATGGGCCTCGGGATCACACCGCCGCCCGGGTTCAGCTTCGCGGAGGACTTCCTCGAGAACAAGGTGAAGACAGAGCCAGGATTGAAGGTCGAGGTGAAGGCCTCTGGCAGCGGAACGGCGGGGCCCGACAGCGTGTCCTCGTCTTCCGCGGCTGGCGCGTCGTCGGGCTCATCGGCAGCCGCCGCGTCTTCCTCATCGTCCTCCAGCATGTCGCGGCCGATTGGCATCCCCGGTGCCGCGTCAGCGAGTGGGGCCAGCGCCGCGCGAGGCTTTAGCGCGCTGGAGACCAAGGATAAGAGCGGCCAGAAGCAAAATTTCGTAGGCGCGTACTCGCCCGAGTCGCGGCGGAAACGCATCGAGAAGTTCCTGGACAAGCGCCAGAAGCGCGTGTGGCGGAAAGAGGTCAAGTATGACGTGCGCAAGAACTTCGCCGACTCGCGGCTGCGCGTCAAGGGCCGGTTTGTCAAGAAGGAGGACGAGCAGCTCCTGCGCGAGCTGCTGAGCTTTACTTAATCGAGGAGAACGACGAGGACGAGCTCATGGTGGAGTGGGTTCCCGCTCAGCGGTAGCGGTGACGGCGGCGACGCGCGAGGAGGGGGCGGGTGCGTATGGACGGAGAGAGAGGTGGGGTGGAGCCCCACGTTCGCGCCACGTACACTAGAGTATCTTCTTTTTTGCTTAGAAGGGAGAGCGTGACTTTATATTCCGAAGGGGTAGTTGACGAGGCTGTGCCAGTGCTGTTGTTGATAATTCTATTCCTTGTCAATCGAAAATGCAGTGTTCGGGTGGGCATTCGCGTTGGGAGGGTTGGGAAGCGATTCAAGGCGAGCAGCATCCTGCATCCATCTACTCAGGAAGGCGTCGGTCGGTTGGTCGGTCGCTTGCACTTGAGGTGATCGACATGGACGCGCAACAACACCGAGACACGGAGGGGATCCGTTGGACTCCCTTCCGCCTGAGAACGAGGACCCTCCTTCAAAATGAACCGCGACCGACACTCACAATGCCACCCACGACGACCAAAGCTGAGTGGCCGCACGTTGCAATCGCAACCGTTTCCAGAAAAAGTTGCCGCTGTTCTCGGAAAATATAAACGGTCTCCGTTGGGCCGTCCATTTCTCACGGCCTGAGATCTCTCTCACACGCCTGACTTCGGCTTCTGGCAGCTGCTGTGGCTTAGCTTCTGCGTGTTGTTCTCCCTCTCGCTTAGTTCGTCCAGAATCCCACAGCAATCCACAGTGAGAACCCTGCAACGTGTTCAACGGAACTATTTATACCTCGTGCGCACCTTCAAATGCCAGCACCATGACATCCCGCCCTGCCGCCTCTCGCTCCGCTGCGGCTGAGCCGATGGCGACTGCGTTGGGCTTAACTCGGCGGCTCTGGTGGTCAATTCACTCGCGCTGGCCGCTTGGATCAGACCTCTTCGCCTAGGCAGGACGTTGATGTCCTTGGCCGCTGCGTGTTGTGGCCATTGTGCAGCGCCAAATGATCGGGAAGATGCAAAGGAAGCTATTGCTTCGGCTCACCAAAGGGCTTAACTAAGTCATAGTCAGCCGTCCAGACGAACACCAAGTCCAACATCATTGCGATCTCATCAGGTTGTCGTCATATTTGTACACTTGGTTACCATTCCGCCAACATCAATGGCATGCGCTCTCCTTCTTTCCTTTCTACGCTGCGTGACCTCGCACGCTGTTTATTCCTACTGACATGCAAATGGGAGGCACGGGGCCGAAGACACCGATAAACTAATACTGCTACACTCACCGCGACCGCGCGGCTCACTCCAAGGAGACTCCCGACATGCCAATGCTCAGCTACAGCGTCACATCCGAGCGACCGAAGTCGCCCCACGAGTACGAAGACGCCATGGCCGAGGGTGCCATGTCACCGGCGCCAGTCAGCAGACCGACGAACGAGCCACTCGACGGCGGTGCGAGGTCCAAGCACTCATTCAGCATGCGCAGCTCGAACGTGCGCTCGCAGGCGTCCGGGACGGACAGCACGAGGTCGTTCAGGTCGTCGAGCGAGAAGCTGAACGCGCTCGACAGGTCCGTCGGCATGGGCGTCAAGCCGCTGCGTCTGCTATCTGCCATCACCTCGGCGCCTGCCACGACGTCAGGCTTCTGGAACAGGGCCGGGTCCAGCGACCAGCAGTGCATCGCGTTGACATCCCATGTAGACGGCCCGGTGGGCGCCTCGACCGACGAGAACTTGTCCGACTCGCCGCCGAATCCGGCGGGCTCGCGCTTGATGAGCTTGGCAGAGCGCGGGCTGATGCGCGACTCGGACGACGCCGCGCTGCTGCTGGCGTCGCCGCCGTCGGTTGTGTCCAGCGGCCGCTTGTGGCCGGCGGGGGAACGCGGCGCATCAGCGGGCGCCTGCTTGGGCGGGGCGGTGGCGTGGCGGCTGATGAGCTCGGCGAGGTGCAGCGGGTGGCAGCGCACAAGGTGCTGGTGGCTGAAGGTGCAGACGCTGGACTGGGTCTTGGTCCACTTGCGGAAGCCGAAGTTGTTGAGCTGGCGCTGGAAGCTGGCGAACTTGCTGTGCTTGAAGTACTTGGGCAGCACGGAGGCCTCGAGGCGGCGCGTGTCGAAGATCTGGAAGAAGGTGCCGTCGGGCGCCCACGACAGGATGGACGGGTCCTCGTTGTACAGGATGTCGTACAGGCTGCGCAAGAACTTGGGCACGCGCGTGGACACGAGCGCGTTCTGCTTGGCCAGTGCCAGCAGCGCCGACGGCTCCACGCTCGGGCGCGCGGCGGCGGCAGCGGCGGCAGCAGCCGCGGGGGCGAGGTGGCTCGAGGCGGATCGCGTTCGCATCGCGGACTGAGGCGAGTCGAGTCGAATCGAGTCGCGGCGGTTCTGGGTCTCGGCGGGTGGCGGAGGCGGCCGGGTGACCAAGTCGCTCGGCCTGGGCAGATTTCAAAGTGAGCGACGCGGCGCCGGCCGCGGGCGCTGGGACCAGGCGGCGGCGCGAGCGATGGTCGTTCGGCGGAGCGACGAGGGTGGAACCCCAACGCCGAGCCCACAGCGACGGCACGACGCGAAACGCTTAACGGTAGCGGCAACGCCCCGCCGTTTCGCGCCGCCACCTTCGCCCTCCATGATCGTCTCACCTGCCTCATAGACCGCCCCCATGCGCTGAACCTGCAGCGGGCCGGCGCGCGGTCCAGTCGGGGCCAGTTCTGCGGAACCATGCCACGCTAACCCCGTTTCACTTGAGTAAAGTATGCAGATGCGCAGACTGGGCACAAGTGCCACGCCCGACACAAGCATACTCGGATCAAGAGAGACCGATCGTCGCCAGGTCTTATCCTGAAATCATTTCCGCCTCGGATGAAAAGCATAGGGGAGTGGCGGCACTTGCCACTCGACTGACGCAAGCGCCGAGCTGCTGCGCGTCTCGGGATGTGGATGTGGGCGTCTCGGTATGGACCGCTGGTCTCTGTAAGGGCCTTTACGCCTGCTCGGCTGCTCCCCACACTTGCTGGCGAGTGGCGAAACCCTAGCCTGGCGAAAGAAACCCTAATGGCCACCACAGGCGGCTGACGGCGATGCCCAAGCGCCGCGAGTTGACCTGCTGACCGCCGCGTAACGGTGCGCTCTGATCGGCGGAAGGAACAGCGGGCGCCGTGGGGCGGAACAGGGCGACACGCCCATCAGTTCTTGCTCTCCCTATGACGTCCGGTGACATCCGATAGTCGTAGTGCAGCAGTCGCCCGCCCACTTGAAGCTGTGGTGTTCGTGCGCGATCTTTGCCGCGTCAAGTGGCGCGCGTTCGACCTTCCACGCTCCATGCATGCACCGCGCCAACATATCTGCGCCGAGGAGAGGATGCGCGCTTCTTTTTTCGAACCGCGCGCCACGCCCCCTCTGCGCGCGGCGGCTCCAGAAGATCGCGCCGAGTCAGATCCAAGTCAGTACGACTGTTGGTAGGGCCTCTGCATGACTCATGCGGTCCCAGTCGCCTGTATCGATAGCTCCTGCGGTTCCATGCAACCCCGGGCATCGGGGACCGATTCGGTGACCCAGTTGCAGCGGGCCAGGCCCGCTCGAGCCACCCGCTTGCCTCCCACTGTGGCGGGGGCCGCACGGAATCCGCGGCGGACGGAGGGAATATCCATCACCTCCACTCAGCACGGTACCCTACCGTCTACCGTGTAGCTAGCTGCAGCGAACGAATCTCGCGCTGTTCACCTCGCGTCCTTAGCCTCTCGTACCTGCGTCGATACCGCATCAAAAGCGTCGCGTCGCGGCCTCCGGTAGGTGGAATGTAGCGTGTACTCTGCAAGAGCGCGGTGCATATCAGCAGGACGTGGCTTCTTGGGTCCATACAGTACCAAGTGGAGGATATGGGCGGACGCTTTGAGTGAGTCGTCTCCACAAGTGGTGGCCGCGCCTGTCGCCGCCGCTCCCATTACTCGCTTGACTCACGCGTCCGCCTTGGCGCATCCGGAAAAAAAATCCAACGCGTGCATCCGGCGGAGCGCAACAAGTCGGAGGAGTAACGCAGAGCAGCCGCACGATGCAGAGAGCTGTTGCAGTGCACGAGGCACGCCACGCCGCTACGACGGACCGATGCTGTAGCACGAGCGGGTACTGTGTAGATACATAACTGTAAGAGCTCGCATCGCATTCCGTTGCTTGACGTCGCCGCGCACTACTGAAACGCCGGCGTGGCTCTTCTGATGGCTCGGTGCCACTATCCCGCCCGCCTGCCTGATTCGGAGCTTCGAAGCCGCGTCACCGGCGCTGGAGCGCTCCGCCCACCGCTCGCACTGCGTCCAGCGGGACTGGGACACCGGAGCTCCGCCCTGGAGGTTCGTTGCGTCGCGTCGGGCTCCAGACCCACCGACGAGGACTAGGAGAGCCCTCCGTCCTCGTCTGCACAGTGGGCGGAGCGGTGCGGGCGCCAACCCACTTGACGCGGGTCGGAGCTGGTCGCCCATCGACCGACAGACTCGGCACCGGCGCCACCCGCCATCGCCTCCGTCGCCCACCGGCATGCGGAATGAGCTGACGACTTTCCCGCAAGTCCGAACGCAACAGCGGCGGGCGTATCCCGTTGCCGTCCACCAAGCCTTCTCTGGGCAGCACCCGCGCTCTAGATGCCACCATTGCTGGGTAATAGTAACCTGACGACAGCGAGCCTGGACGTTTGCCTCGCGAAACGAGAGAGAAGCGCGGCCGGAGCAGAGGGGCTCGTGCGTGCTGCGTGGTGCCAGGCAAAGAGAACGCGCGTCAGAGTGATGAACGACCGCGCGCCGGACGCAGCGGAACATGAGTGAAGTCCTGGATGGAACACGTAAAGAAACCTTGACGAGCCCTGTTAACGCACCCTTACGACAACGGGGAGGCCCGCCGCCCACAGACGCGGTCGTCGCGCTCACGACTCGGACGCCGCCCTAACCAGCCGCTCTAAATGATGTCAAACACCTTCTTGAGCTTGATGACAAGCTGCCAGTCCTCCTTCTGCAGGTCCTCTCGGAAGTTCTCCTTGAGCGCGTCGATACTCTGGCGGGTCAGGCGCGACACCAACTTGTTCTTGTGGTCGAAGTGGCGGCCGTACATGACGCTGCCTTCGTTGTCGATGCGTACCGCGACCGACGCGCCCTTCTTGGCGCGGTCCACCTCCTTGTGCTCGCGCTCGATCGACGCCACCTTGCCGACGAGCAGCCCGCCGGCCGAGGGCACGACGAGCGGTGTGCCGACCTTGAGAATGCCCTCCTCGACGTCCACACCCAGAATAATAGGGTCCTTCTTATTGAAGACGCAGTTGGGCAGGATCTTGAGCACGCACGGGAACACCGCCACGTCCGCGAACTCCTCGCGACGCGCTTGCCGGAAGTTGTCCATGTAGGCCGTGAACTGGTCGAAGAGGTGGTAAATAATGTCGGCCGTGAAGATGCGGACGCCGAGCTCCTGCGACAGCTCGTGCGCGTCGTTGTGAACCTTGACATCGAACGCGAGGATCGTTGCGAACTCGGGCTGGTGCTCCAGCTGGACCGATGCGCGCATCACGTCCTTCTTGTGCACAGGTCCGATGTTCACGCACGAGACCGGAATGGGCGGCTCGCACGTGCGCAGGAACTCCAGCAACGCCTCAAGCGCACCCAGAGTCGACGCCTGCACCATGACACCGCGCTTCGTCGCCTTGACAGAGTCCAGGATACCCGTCAGATCGGACATGACGGCGTCCTTGAGCTCCTCTACGTCGTCATCGGGGCCAACCACGTGGATCTGGGTACCCGCGACCGCCTTCTCGAGGCCGTTCGCGCAGATCTTGACGCCCATGGCGGCTTTCATCGTCGGGTGGTGGATGTACTCGCCCTTGACACGGATCTCCTTCATGGGGTGCGGCGTCAAAAGCGACCGAATAGTGGTCACCACCGGACCATCAAGCGTACAGACGACGATCGTATCGCCTTCATTCAGCCGGCCGTTGACGAGGATCGTGTCAATGGTCGTACCCAGACCCTCGATCACCTTGACTTCCAGTACCGTACATTGCAGGATGTCGACGAACGCCAGCGACTTGGCCATGCGCTCCTGGGTCAGACGTGTGAGCATCATCAGTAGATCCGGGACACCCTCACCGGAGATGGCACTGGTAGGGATCAGCGACACCGTACGACCCAGGTCCTTGTTGCGCCAGTAGATCTCGGCGTTGATCTTCTGCTCGGCGAACTCGACAATGATCTGCTTAGTGCGGTCCTCGAACTCGCGGATGACATGCTCGTTCTGGTACTTGAGCGCCTCCTGAACGGGCATGTCGGGCATCGTCTTCCACCCGTAGCAACGATCAATCTTGTTGAGCGCCACGACGAACGGCGCCTTCTTCTGACGCAGCAGACGCAGCGACTCGAGAGTCTGCGGCTCGAGACCATGCATGATGTCGACGACCAGGATGGCAATGTCACACAACGATGAACCACGCGAACGGAGGTTCGTGAACGACTCGTGTCCGGGCGTATCGATCACAAGCAGACCCGGGAGACGGTACTCGAGCTTCATGGTCTCCGCGAGGCGAGCCGTCTTCTGCTTGATGGCCTCTACCGGGAAGAACGTGGCACCGATCTGCTGCGTGATGCCACCAGCCTCGGCGTCCTGGACCTTGGTGCGACGAATGTTGTCGAGAAGCTTGGTCTTACCCGTGTCGACGTGGCCCATGATACAGCAAATGGGCGAGCGCAGGTTGTCAACCGATACGTTGCGAAGCGCCTCCTCCTCACGCTGGCGACGGCGCTCAGCAGCCTCCTTCTTCTTACGCTCCGCCTCCGCGCGCGCCTTGGACTGTCGTCGTTCCTCCTCCGCCTGCAGGCGCATCTGCTCCTCCAGTTCCTCCTGGCGCTTCTTGAGCGCAATGCCCTGCTGGCGGAGACGCTCCTGCTCCTTCTTCTGCTCCAGCACGATTAGGTCCTCGACCTCCTCGTCGCTCTCGTTGTCGTTCACGTTCTCCTGGGCGACCTGGAGCTTGTCCTCGAGCGACGCGACGATGTCGCTCGACTCCCAGTCCTCGTCATCCCACGCGTCCGGGGCGTCATCCGCGTCGTTGTCGGCGTTGGCGTCTTCGCCGTCGTTCTCCCAGTCGTCCGCCACCTCCTCCTTCTTGGCGACAGGCTTCGGCTTGGCCTCTTCCTTCTCGGCGGCCGGCTCGGCGGCCTTCTGATTGCCCTTCTTCTTGTTATTGTTGCTGTAGACCACCTTTTTCTTTTCCTCCTTGAGCGCGTCCGGCACCAGGCCGGCTTGCTGCATAGCCTCGAGCGCCACCTGCGCGCGCGCCGCCTTCTGTTTCTGCGCCTTGGTCATGTACGTGCCCTCCTTCTTCTGGCGCTCGATCTTGGCCTGCTTGGCCTCCTTCTTCTTGCGGCGGGCCTCCTCCTCGCGCTCCAGCTCGGCCAGGCGGCGCTCCTCCTCCTCGCGCTCGCGCTTCTCTTGCTCCAGGCGCTCCTGCTCCAGGCGCTCCTGCTCGGCCTTGAGCGCGGCCTGGCGCTCCACCAGCGCGCGGGCCGCGGCCGAGATGGGCTTCTTGCCGCCCTCCTCCTTCTTCTCGGCCTCGGGCTTCTTCTTGCCCTTCTTCTTCTTCTTGCTGTCCTTCTTATCCGCGCTCGCCGACGTATCCACGCCCAGCGACGCCAGGTACGCCGCCGCCGCCGCGTCCACGTCCGCCTTCTTCTCCTCCTCCGTCTTCCCCGGCGCCTTCTCTTCGGCCGTCGCCGCCTCGGCAGCGGGCGCCGCTGGCGTGAACTCGTTCAGCACGTCGTCCCATTCATCTCCAGCCGCCACCGCGGCCGGCGCGCCCGCCTTCTTGGCCGTCTTCTTGCCCTTCTTCGGCGGCATCCTGCGGTCTTTTCTCCCCCTCCTTGGCTCGCGATGAACCAGCAAATGCCGCTGGCGATGGGTGGCTCTCATGGGGATCTCAGGGTACCTCGCCAGTGACGTGTCACTGTTTTCATCAGAATGACATGCCACTAAACCCTAGAAATCACAGAAAAGAGTGCTCACGTCTGTTTTATTGCGCAAGTAGCTTATCCCTACAACTAGGGTTTCAGCGTCCTCCAACTAGGCTTCGCCTACTTTAACCCTCCAGGAAGAGCGATCACCACAGGAACGGGAGGATGGCGCGGCGGCGGCGCGGGTACGCGTCCCTGAACTTGTCCAGGTACCAGCGGTGGTTGGCGAGCGCGCGCGGGACGAGGTTGGTGGCCGAATACACGGCGAAGGACCAGCCGGCGGGCGACTGCGTCAGGATGCTCCAGCCCATCCACTCGACGATCTCGCCTAAGTAGTTGGGCGCCGTCACCAGCTCGAACATGCCCCCGCGTGGGATCTTGTAGCCCGTCTCGCCCGGCTTGCGCAGGTGGATCAGGATCTGGTCCGACTGCACGTTCACCGCGAGACCGAACACGAACAGCGCCGCGCCGACGTAGAAGGACGGGCGCGCGAACGGGTCGTCGTCACGGTAGTTGCCGAACTGGCTCAGGTGCCGCGCGTTCACGTACGCGTTCACCAGGTTGTAGGCGTCGCCCGCCAGCACCACGGTCAGTGGCATGGGCTTATCGCGGCTCGCATTGATCAGGAACGGGTAGACGCCCGCGCGGTACACGTAGTGGCACAGCCAGAGCGCTGCCCCAAGCACCGGCGTCGCCGCCCAGCGCTGGTCGCCCCACGAGTACACGAGCGCGAACCAGACCGCCGATGGGCACTCCATGAGCACCCACCCGAGCCGCGTGTTGATGGACGGGCCCCACCCGGGGCGGTTGTGCCGCCCGTACGGCGCCGTGATGAGGTTCGTCGCCACGAACGTGACGGCGCCCAGTGCGAACACGCCGCGCACCAGCCACGCGTGCAGCTCCTGCTCCGTCAGCTCCATCATCGCGTCGGCTGTAAGCTCGGAGCGGGTCGTGATGGCGGTGCCTTCCAGTGACTTGAGTTCTCTCGGGGTCGGCTCCAACGGGGCCACGCGCCGCCGGCCCTGATGCTCACTGATGAGTAAGAGGCGTTTTGACTCAGCCGTTGTCTGCGGATCGTGGGTGGATACACTCTTCGTGCGACACGCACGAGTAGTGCTACTTTGGTGATTTTCGACAATCCGACGGCCATTTTCGACAATTACGAGCGCGTCAACGAGACCAAGCGCATACGCTGCGAACGCATCAACGAGGTCAGGAGCATGCACGACATTGGCTGCGAACGCGGCGACGGAGGCCGGCTTCTCAGATTGATCCACCAAAATCAAGAGCTAATACGAAACGAGCTAGCGATACAGAGCCCAGAAAGCGGAGTCTAGCCTCGTGCCGCCGGGCGCAGTCGTCGAGCGCATCGGGGCAGCTCACGAATCCTTCATGTACGTGTCCATCTCGTTGTCCAGGTCTTCCACCGACTTCTCCGCGCCGCGGCTCTGACGGCCACCGCTGCAAGGGCGATAAAAAATAATTCACACAGCATTAGGCACGGCGCAGGCACCTCCGAAAGAAATGCTCTCGACTTACCCACGACCACCCGTACGACGGGGATTGCGTCCACCACCGTTGCGGCCCTTTGATTCCTTGCCGTCGCCGCTGCAACATCAAAACGCAGACGACACAGCCCAGTTCAGCAACTGGGACAGCAGCACTACATGCACGTCTTTCATGGGACCCGTACCCAAAGGACACCTTGAACTTGACGTCCTTGTCGTCCCGCAGAGCAGTGCCGAAGAGGCCCTGACGAACGTTCGACTCGGCGTCGAGCGTGATCTGCATCGGCTGGCCGTCGAGCGTACGGCCTAATGTCGCGACGAGGTGATTCGCATCAAACGTGAGCTTGAATTGAGTGGCAACTAGCAACGAACTGAGCAAGCGGAGCACGCACCGTCATACTGCTTGATGGCTTTCTCGGCGTCAGCGCGCCGGTCGAACCACACACGCGCAATGCCCTTGGAGCGTCCCGAGCGGTCGTACACGATCTCCGCCTTGCTCACCTTGCCGACCGTGCCAAAGAGCTCGCGGACGTCGTCCTCCAGGATGTCGTATTTGAGGTTTTTGACGAGGATCTTGGTACCCTGGGTCGGGGCGCTCTTGGCGTTGTTCGAGCCGAGGCGAGCCAGGATCGACGAGCCTGCATGCGAATTCCATTCGCAAAAGTCAAGACATCTACATGGAATTGCGTTGACCAGCTAGAAGCAGCAGCGGCCGCCACGCACCGTTCTTGCCGCCCTTGGCCTTGCCCTGAGCCTTGACGACGACTGAGCGCTTCTTGCCGCCGCCCGACATGGCGGGGACGTCGTCGTCGTCGTCGATGTCCATGCCGTCGGCATCGTCGTTTTTCTTTCGAGAAAGCAGCAACGAGACGGTTATTCACTGTGTACGCAGGCAGGTAGGCCGAGCACCCGTCGACGCCCATCGATCGCTCCATGCGGAAGGAAGGCCGCGCGAAGACAACGTCCACCGAGAGAGTGAGCGAGCCACTGACCGGACTCCATCTCTCTTGGTCCGCGCGCCGGGCGAGGGATGGCGTGTCGGCCGATACAAGCGGGGAAAGCACGGGCAGGGGAAACCTCATCGGGGACTTACGGAGCGGGCGTAGGGCTGGTTGCGCTGGCGGTTGCGGCGACCGCGGACCGGTCCGGCGCCGCCCGCGTCGCCGCGGCCGCCCTTCTTGGCCGGGCGCGCGTCCGGGTTGCTGTTGCGCTTCTTCTTCTGGGCGATCAGGTCGTCCAGACTCATGTCGAGGGAGGCGAGGATCGACGACATCTTGGCTTGCTGCTGGGGTCTCGCGCGCAGGAGAGGGCGAGGAAGAGGGTCTGGTGGTCTGCGCGCACACAGCAGGCGATCCAGAGAGTCAGCGCCTTCGTTTTCCAGGCGTAGGGACGCCGCCAGCGCGGCCGCGACTTACATGAGGGCGCCACGAGTCGCGCGCGGTCGTTCAGCTTGGGTTGTGTGGGATTTTGTATCGGGAGGGGGGAAAAAGGAAGGAAAGCTCCAAACTGGAATAAAACAACGACACAAATGAATTGACGCGATGCGATTCATTTCTGACTCGGACAATTCATCGCGTTTGTTAACCGGTTACAAATTCTAACGGTTAAGGAAACCGTTTCGAACGCGCTCGGAGCCGCGCGCCGCCCCCCAAATCCAGAAACGACGGCCGAAACTGAGCCAAAAGCGACCAAAGAAGCCGAAGCGACGGAGCGGAGAGGACGAGACAGAGGACAAGATGAAGCCCGCCGCGCTCGCCGGTCTGCTGTGGGCCGCGCTGGGCGGCCTCGCCCGTGCGGGGGTGTCCACCGCGACGCTGTACCGCAACTCGCCGCTGCTGTTGTGGTCAGAGGAGCGCCCGTAAGTGTCGCGAGAGACGCGCGTTGGATCTTTCTCTTTCTGTCCGCCTGGCTAACGCTTTCGCTCGCCCACGCAGAATCTTCAACGGGAAGAATGCGTACTCGGGCGCGCCGATGGACCAGCGCGACATCGTGGCGGCCCTGACGCAGGTGGCCAAGCGCGAAAGCAACTCGGACCCGTGGGTGAGTCGACCTTGAAGCGGCAGCACATTCACTTGTGGACTTGGCCTGACTTGATGTTCATTTGACCACCGCAGGGCATCCTCGGCGAGCAGCGCGTCGCGTTCGAGCAGGCGGAGCTGCTGTGCGTGTTTCTGCTGCCGTCGCTCGGCCCAGACGAGCTGGCCCAGTTCGCTGCGCGCGGCTCCAAGTCGTTCGTGCAGGAGGCGGTGCAGGAGGCGGCATCCTCGGTCGTCGTCCCGCACACGACTCGCTCGCTCCCGCTGCGCGACGTCTTGGTGAACCCAACGGTGCCGTCGATCACGCACAATGAACTCGAGGTGTGTTCTTGATACTATTGTGCCCATGTGTCGTATCGAGATGACTGACATCTCCAACGACGGTTGCAGGCGTTCATCTCGGCGGATGGCAGCTGGCACTCTCTGCTCTCAGACGACAAGACGGACATTGTCGTCGTCGAGATCGCCACCGATAGCCTGCAGGAGGCTGACGGCGCCATCCGAGCCTCGGCGGCGGTGCTGTCCAAGGCGACGCAGGGCCGGACGGACTTTGCCCTCGTTGGAGACGACGCCGACTCTGTTGAGGTGCGGAACCGGCGTGGACGCAAGCTTGCTGTTCAGGAGTCGGCTGCCACCGCCCCGATCGTGTGCGACGCGGGCTACTTCCTCGGGTACAACACGGCCGGAAAGGCGTTCTGCTTCTCGCACTACGTCAACATGACGCCGGAGCTGCTCACCGGGCTCATCTTCGGCTTGTTTTTCATCTTCCTCGCGTATGTCGGCCTGAGCGTGCTCCACGCCATCCAGACGCCCGCGAGGTACCCGCTGCACGGCCCTCCGCGCGGCAAGGAGTTCTAAGACAGCCCCGGCTTCTAGCCTTGCGCCGCCTTGCCCACCAGCTTCGGTGATGCTTTCATTCTCTTCCCTCTTCTTAACGCACATCAAATAAACAGAACGGTGGATTGTATTCTTCTATCAGGAGCAGTAGCCATCAGTCTTGACTGGAGCATTCGTACTCGCTACAGCTTGGGCGCGTACAGCACTCTAATGTGCTGCGAGCAGCCTGCGCAGGGCACGACGCTGACGCCGTCTTCCAGTTCCTCCTCGGTGACTTCGAACGCGTCGCCGCAGCGGCACGGGTGCGAGAAGACAACCAGTTTCTCGCGGTCGTCCTCTTCCACGACCTCGCGCTGCATGTCGTCGATGAACACCTCATCCGACACGACCACCCCGTCCTCCCGGCGCGACTGCCGCGCCGCGTCGCGGGCCAGCGCCTGGTCGTACGCGGCGCGCAGCTCGTCGTCGCGCAGCGTCTCGTAGGCCGCCTGCGCGCGCAGGAAGAGCTGTGCCCGCTCGTCCACAGGGTCGGCGCTCTTGTCCGGGTGCAGCCGCCGCGCCTCCCGGTGGTACGCGCGCCGCAGTTCGTCCGCGCTGCACGTCGGCGCGACGCCCAGCACCTGATAATGCGACGCCATTTCCGACCAGACGTTGCTGGAATGGTGACGCCAATCAGACCAAAAGCTCGTTTACGAGCCGATGAAATGAGCCGGGCCGAGCCGAGCTGAATGCAGAGCTCGTATCGGTTCGGCTCGTTGGTCGCCAGCCACAAGCACCGATCGCGGAACATGCGCGGCAGGTTCGATGCGAACCTAACGCCGAAGTGCATCCAAAGTACCGTGGACACTCTCTAGCTTGATACTTTCGTCGGTCGGAAGTTTACCCCGTCGAGTGAAGGTCCATACATTTCCCAAGTGTGAGTGATGCTCGCGCGCCGTAGTTTACGGTTCGGAGCCGCTCGCCACTCCGTCTTACGACCCGGTTTCACTTCATTTCACTATACTCCGGCGCGCGAAGGCGGTTCAGCGGCGCGCTTCTCACTTCCTCCCCCACCAAGCGAAGCTGGCGCGGCGACGACGCCTCGTGGCCGATGGAGCGGAAATGGTGCGTCCCCACTGCTGCCTTCGTGTCTATTACCCTTGTATATATGTATGGCCGCCCTCTGGGCTGCGTGTGGCGCGTGGCTGACCCATCTCCTGGTCGGTCGTAATACGACCGCAGAGCCTGTCGACAGGTCTCGGGGTTTTCAGCGACCCGCGCGACGCGAGCGCTCGCCCGTCGCCTGCTCCTCCCAGCGCGCTTCACTTCCGCCTGCACGACCCGCCGCCGCCCGCCCTGCCAGCCAGCCAACCACCCGCCCGCAGCCGCCTGGCGCGCAAGCGGCCGCTCGCCGAGACGGCCCATGGCGGTGAGCTGGTGGTCCTCGGCGCGCTGCCGCCGCCCTCGCCCTCTTCGTCGCTCAAGTGCGTCCTGCCGGGCCTTAAGCGCCTGCGCCGCGAGTCGCCCGTCAGCCCGACGTCCGTGGGCGACGTGTCGGACCCGAAGGCCGTGCCCGTGCCGGCGCCCGCGGCCATGACAAGCACAGTCGCCACCGCCGCGGCCGCCACGGCGTCGCCCGCCTCGGCCAAGATGCAGTCCATGCTGCGCGGGCTGCAGCACGTGTCGACCTGTGGAGCGGCCGGCTGCGCCAACCCGCTGTGCGTGTCCACGCGCAACTTCGTCGCCAAGGTGCAGGCACACCAGGCGGCGGCGGCCGCCAAGCCCAGCCACGACAGCGCGCGCTGCGGCGCCTGCCAGCTCTGGGTCGGCATCGTGCGAGCGCACGCGCCTGCGTGCGGGGCCCACCGCTGCTGCGTGCCCGGGTGCGCGCAACACAAGGAGGCGGTCGTGCGGGTGGCGGCCAGACAGGTGGCCTAGCTTGCGACGGCGAGCGACGCCAGCAGATTGTTGCAATAGTAGGGACCGAGCCATGTACAGCAGCGCGTAATTTTCTCACAGTTTTGGACGCAACGCAGCCTGTTCCATTGATCTCCAGTCTCGTTGGTGGTTGTGTAGGTGCAGAGTGAGCCAAGCCCAGTCTAATTCCGGCGGCAGACAAAAATACACCAGTCGAAGCCTCTCCGTCACGAGTGAGCGCACCGCCATTCGTGGACTGAGGCCGAGAGACCGCCGCCTGTCAGCCGACCACCCTCCAGCATGGTGCTGGTGCTCAAGTTCTGCCAGTGGTCGAGTCCGGACGCCGCCGAGCGGCCCAGGGAGGTGTGGAGCCCCTCGAGCGCCCCGCACCGATGCGGCAGCAGCGCCATGGACGAGTTCACCATTAACTTCCACGGTAGCGCGCCGGTGGGGCTCGGCTTCCACCACGCCCCTGCGACCGACGCGCACGCCTCGACCACCAGCCAGAGCTCCAGCTCGTCCGCGCTCGAGTGCGTGGTGAGCGACGTGCTGCCCGACAGCCAAGCGGCGGACCACAACGCGCAGTGCCGCACCATGGGCGACGTCTCACGGATGCTGGCTGCCAACGTGTCGGTCGTGAGCAGGGTCAACGGCCGCGACATGCGCGGGGTGCCCTACTTGCAGGTCCTCCAGTGGTACGTCCGTGTCCTGCAGTGGTCTCTCGCTCGATAACTACTCACTCACACGCGACGGTCACTAGGATGCGCGAGGCTAAGCCAGACCTCGCGCTCTCGTTCGTCAACGCAGCCAGACATACCGCCGATTCGCGAGAGAAGCGGGTCGCGGCCAAGAGCTTCGCCGTCAAGGCCAAGAGAGACGCCGCGTTCCCTCGCCCGTCGAGCCCGCCGAGTGCCGGGTCTCGCCGCCGGATGAGCACCATCGCCGTTCGAGACCTAGCCACTTCCCCTCGACGCTCGAGCGTCCGCCCGGGCGCTGGGATCGACCTAAGAGAGAGCAGCAGCACCACGTTGACGCCTGCCGGGCTTCCAACCTTCGTCAACTCGACAGCGGCCGCGGTGGCCTTCCACCGACGCGGCAGCAGTAGTTTCTTGGCTCTCAACGGTGGGCTGGCGCCTGAAGCCGACCTAAGCGCCGCCGGCGTGCTCGTGAACGACCTGGAGCACAAGAACGAGGACATCAAGCGGCAGCTCGAGTCGACCAGGGCGCGAATGGCCGAGGAACTACAGCAGCAGGAACAACAGCGGCTGGAGCAGCAGCATCAGTACGAGCGAGAGATGCGAGAGGCTCGTGAGGCGCTCGAGCAGATCACCAAGGCACGCGACGACATGGTGGCCGTCAACCGCGTCCTGCTGAGCCAGCAGCGCCTCGCGAGCAAGTCGCACCGCCTGGCGCTCGAGAGGGAGCGGCAGGACGCGGAGGCGGCTCGCAACGAGCTCGAGCAGGCTCGGGTAGAGGCTCAGACGCTTCAGCAGCAGATGGAGGAGCTCCAGCACGAGAAGGCAGCGATCACAAGGCGCTGGCAGGAGCTGCAGGACGAGCACCGCGACGCCGCTCGACACGTTGAGGAGCTGCACGAGCGGCTCATCGAGGCCCAGTACGAGGCGAGCGACGCGAGGTCTCAAGACGACGACATCAACGACCTTAGTGGCGAGGACGAGGAAGACGACGACTCGGCGAGCGAGTTGAGTCGCGTGCTGCGCTTCGAGCGGCGCCGCAGCATGAGCGACGTGACTGGAAACGAAGGAGGGAGCAGGCGGCCCAGTCGAGAGGCAGCAGTGCGTCGAATGAGCTGGCAGCGGCGCAACTCCAGCCCGTCCCTGGCGGCCAATGCAGTCGACATGGAAGAGCTGTCCAAGCAACAGCATGAGTGCCAGCAACTGCGCGAGCAGGTGGCAGAGCTCGAGTTCGCCAAAACGACGACCAAGCGGCTGCTCTCCGCGCTGCAGGAGGAGTTGCGAGAGGCCAAGGAGCACGAACAAGTCGTGCAATCCGAATACGCTGCCCAGCTCGACGCTTTGAAGAAGGTCGCGCAGCATAAGGAAAGCGAGAACAGCGAGTTGAGACGAGCGCTGCAGCAATTCCAGGCCGACGAGCGCGCTCGCGAAGACGCCAAGACGCGCGACGGAGAGTTCCTGGTCCAGTTCAAGCAGCAGCTCGCGAGGGGCATCACGCTAACCAAGTACGGGGCGAGGGGCGCGCCTCATGCGCGCGTGATCTACGCTGACCCGGCGTGTCGGTGGCTCTCGTGGCGTGCTCCAGCCGCCAACCTGTCGCTCCAGCACCCGCGGCCGGACGCCAGAGTGGACACCAGCGACCTGATCGGCATGGTGGCCGGCGCGACTACCGATGTGTTCCTGCGGCAGGTGGTGGAGAACGAGGCGACGACGTCCAGCTCGGCGACTTCGGCGGCAACGACGTGCCTCTCGCTCGTGATGCTCAACCCGTGCCGCACGCTCGACCTGCAGGCGGACAGCGCCGACCAGTGCCGCTTTTATCTACGCGGCTTCGGCCTGCTGTGCGAGGAAGCAGCGGTCAAGCGCCAGCGGTTGCTGCTCGGCGCTCCAGCGACGGGCGCGAGCGAGCCGCCATCGTCATCGGACCAGGCTCATCCGCTAGGCGGACGCCAGGAGTGAGCGCTGTCGGCGGCGGAGCAGCAGCAGCAGCCCAACTACTTCTAGACGCATGCGGCACAGCACAACATAGAGTGAGACTGACAACCGAGACCGCGTATATTTGATTTTCCTTCATTGTTCTTGTTATGGCGCGTCTGATCCTCGCCATCTACTCGCTGGTCTCCTTCGACCGCCTACCGCTCTGCGTATCATGCCGGTCCACTATCACCCTTTGTCGGACGGCATCAGTTGCGCAGGCCCTCCTCGAGGCCGGCGACGACCTGCTCGTACTGCGGGAACTGCGCGAGGTCGCCCGAGTAGACGAGACTGGGTTTGTGCGCCATGGCCTCGCTCATGACGCGCTGCAAGTCCTCGGCCGTGACGGCATCGATCTTGGCGCACACGACCTCGGGGCTTTCGCGCAGCCCGTACGTGAGCAGCTGGCGACCGATGTCCTCGTACAGGATCATGCGCGACTCGAGGTTCATGAGCACGGACGACTTGAGCTGGTTCTTGGCGCGTGAGAGCTCCACGGGCTCCACGGGGCGCGTGGCCACGCTCAGCAGCTGGTTGCACAGCAGCGCCACTAGGTTGCTCGTGTGCGACGGCAGGCACGCACCGTAGATGCCCACGAGCCCGGCGTCCGCGTGAATCGACGAGAACGCGAACGCCGACTCGACCCAGTAGAAGCGGTTCAGCACGCTCGTGTACAGACGCGAGTACATGCCCTTGCCGGGGCCGCCGGCCGAGAAGCTGTCGCCGCCACCCAGCAGCGTGTGCAGCACACACACGGGCACGAGGTCGTCGTGGTGCCAGCCGCCGGCCATGGGGAACGCCAGCGCCGCGTACGACAGCTCCGCCTGGGGGTCCGCGATGGTCTCGATGCCGCCCGTGTACACCACCGGTTGAGTCGGCGCGTCGGTCGAGCCGGACGCAGCCTTGGGCACGTCGGCAAAGAGCTTCCTGGCGTACTTGACGAGCGCGTCGTGGTCCACGCCCGAGCCCGCGAGCACCATCTTGTCGGCGACGAAGTATTTGCTGCGGAAGGCGCGCACCGTGTCGACCGACAGCGCGTCGATCTTGTCGAGTGGGCACTGCAGCGGGCGGCCGAGCGGCGAGTCGCGACCGTAGGCGGCGGCGTGGATGAACTCCTGCAGCAGCGCCGGCGGGTTGTCCAGAAGCTCCTGCGTCTGGATGCGCATGATGGCCTTGATGGCCTCAATATCCTCTTCCGACGGGTCCGCGTTGAGCACAGCGTCGGCCAGCAGCTCGAGCCCGCGCTCCACGTTGTCGCGCAGCAGATCCACCGTGTAGATGATCTGCTCGCGGCCGCTTGAGGCCGTGGGCAGCGCGCCGATGTCCTCCATCTCGCGCACGAGCTGCGCGTGCGACCGCGAGCGCGTGCGCTTGAAGCCCAGGTGCTCCAGCAGGTGGCTCACGCCCACGTTCTCGTCTGCAAGCGGCACCCATCGCGCGTCAGTATCAGGAGTGCATTCGTCCACTCTGTCCAAACAACGCACCGTCCTCGAAGCGACTGCCGGCGTCGATGAATACGCCGATGGTGGCGGCCTGGCCGTAGGTCTCCTGCGAGATAACGCGCAGGCCCGACGGCAGCACCGAGATCTGCGTCTGCGGCGCCGCCAGCTGGCTCGCCGGCTTGAGCTTGGGCAGCCTGAAGGATGAGCACAAGCACACACACGCACGGTCAGTCTCGCCTTGACACTTCGCGCCTTCCTCTGCTGTCGCGCACTCACCCGGGCAGCTCCTGGTCGAGCGGCAGCTGCGCCTTAAGCGACGCGGGCAGCTGCGGGCGCAGGATGTCCTTGGGGTCGACGGGCTCGTCGCCCGCCACTGCTCGCCGCTGCTGCGTGTCCGAGGGCGTCGCCACCGAGAAGGCGCGCGCGAAGGCCGCCGGCCGGGTGGCGCGCCGGCCGCCAGCCGCCGCCAGCGCGCGCGCGAGCACCGGGAGCCGCAGGACCATGCTGCCGGCGTCGAGGAGTAGTTGTAGAGCCACGGAGCGGCCACTGCGGAGAGGCAGCAGGCGCGGGAGGAGGAGAGGAAGAGCGGCCGTCGCCTGCCGGTCGCCTAGCGTTTCGGGGATTCGTCAATCATGGGTGGGGGGCGGACATGGAGGGGGCCGTAGTTCGGATAGGGCACGGTACGCCTTTCGGATTCCTAAACAGGGTGTAATCAACGCGACCACATACCTTTTATTAATATCACAAATATTATGCCACTGATTATGGTATTAAATGCTACCTGGAAATGATGCAGGTATAGTTAGTACTAGGTACTTTGTATACGACTGTCGTCAGAAGCGGGTGATTTGGCGCCAACCACCGCCACGCCACTAGGTCAGAGCACCTGGGCTATTGATCGATCGACTCCCGCCACTTGTTGACGATGGCAGGCAAGCGGAAGGCGACGCACTGGGCGGTGCGCCGCAAGAACAAGCAGGCGCGCGCGGCGGCTGAGGGCAAGGGCGAGGCGCCGAAGGAGCGGACGGAGCAGAGCGGCAAGGCGCCGCGCCCGGACCGTCGCGAGGGCTTCCCGGAAACCATCCACCCCGGCTCATACGCGGCCGCGCGCGCGCGCATGCAGCTGCCGCCGGAGCCCGTGCCGGCGTCGCCGTTCACCAAGCGCCGCTACGGCATCTGGCTCGCGTTCTGCGGCAAGAATTACTCGGGCATGCAGATGTGAGGCTGCATTCATCGCCACAGCATTGCTGGAACTTGGCGACTGACTTTCATCTGACGGACGCAGGAACGAGGGCGTCAAGACCATCGAGGCCGAGCTCGAGCGCGCGCTGTTTGAGGCCGGCGGCATCGCCGAGAGCAACTACGGCTTTCTGCAGAAGGTGAGCGCGTCGCCATAGGTCGTACTACTCTCGCTCCGCCGCACTAACCGTCCGTGATCGCTACAGATCGGGTGGAGTCGCGCCGCGCGGACGGACAAGGGCGTGCACGCAGCCGGGCAGCTGCTGACGGCCAAGCTGCACGTCGGCGACGACGTCGCTGGGTTCGTGGACAAGGTGAACGCGGCGCTGCCCGCCGACATCCGCGTCATGCACATGGTCACGGTCACCAAGAACTTCAACGCCAAGATGTCGTGCGACCAGCGCACGTACGAGTACCTGGCGCCGACGTTCATCTTCGGCAAGCGTGGCCTGGGTACCGAGAAGGACGGCGCGGAGGCGTCGGAGTGGTCTGCCGGGAACTACGAGTCGGAGGAGGGCTTCAATAGCAACCTGGTGATCGACGCCTCGACGCTGAAGGCGCACCGCCAGTTCCGCCTCAGCGACGAGACGTACGACCGCATCAACGAGGTGCTCAAGCTGTACGAGGGCACACATAACTTCCATAACTTCACGTCCAAGCTGGAGCCGTCGAGCCCGCAGTGCCGGCGGTACATCATCTCATTCGCGGCCGACCGGCCGTTCGTGCAGAACAACATGGAGTGGATCCGTCTCCGCGTGGTGGGGCAGAGCTTCTTGCTGCACCACATCCGCAAGATGATCGGCACGGCAGTCGAGATCGTCGCCGGCGTGACGGGCGCGTCCGCGATTGAGCGCGCGATGCAGATGGACAAGATGGACCTGCCCAAGGCACCGAGTGTCGGGCTCTACCTCGCGCAGGCGCACTTCGAGGTGTATAACAACAGGATGCAGGACTCGATCCAGACGTCGCACCCGCCGCTGTCGCTCGACGACCCGGATGTCGCGCGCAAAGTGGAGCAGTTCAAGCACGACTTCATCTTCGACCACATTATCAAGCACGAGGAAGCTACGCGCACGTACGCCAAGTGGCTGCGCACGCTCGAGCTGCTGCCGTTCGGCTACGTCAGCAAGCCCTACGACGAGTGGAAGGTGGAGAAGGAGGAGGAGGCCAAGATCACGGACCGTGCCGCCAAGTTAGAGGCTGCCCGAATCGCGCGGATGGACAGCGTTAGCGTGGCCAAGAGCAGTGCCAAGGCCGACGACGGTGCTGCGGAAGCCCCAGCTATCGCCGAAGTGACGGCTGAGACGGGCGAAGCTGAGTGATGTGGTGTCAAGAGCTGCAGTTGTTGGATTTTGCCGCTCATGCCGCAGGAATAGAATGCTTTCGTTCGCTTTCGGTGCATCAAATACTTGCCACGCTTGTCAATAGACACGCAAGGGCGAACCGACTGGAGCGAGGCACTTAGACTCGAGGAAACCAAGAAGGGTAACGAACAACAAGTGACGCGTTGGCTTTTTTTGTCGTCGTGCCTGGCGTTGACGCCGGTATAAATAGTCCTGCCTAGCGCGCGCTCATCTGCGGGACAAAAGCATTTTTGCCGTTCGGTTTTGCTCGCACGCGTCGAGCTGCGCGACGACGAAGCATTAGGCAGCCCGCTGGGCGACGGACTCAAACCGCTAGGCTCTTGCGTTCGTCCGCCGCTGCGCTCGTTAGGACCGACTATCTAAAGGACAGCGTGGCGTAGCGCTGCGGTCTTCCTCACCCGTCGACGAGAGGACATCGATCAGAGCCCAGCCAATACAACTACCATGTCCATAATGTCCGTCAACGGGGCGCCGTTGGAGCTGACAGAGACGGCGCTCAAGCTGTCGAAGGTCATCGAGAGAGAGGCCAAGCGGCGCTCGGCGCTACACAACTCCAACATGGCCCGTGTGCAGGCCAACATATCGTCATCCCACCGCACCTCCAGCAGCAAACTCGGCCCCAGCACCGCACGGAGCAACCGCAGCCTGCGCTCCACTCGCCACAGCTCAGTCGCAGTGACACCGACGCCTGAAGACGACCCACTAGGCTCAGATGACCGGAAGGCGACGCTGGTGGGGCCAGCCGCCTCGCTCTCTCAGGTCCCACCAACCCTGGAGCGCGATGAATCGCGACGAAGATCCGAGTTCGTGTCTCAGAGCGAGGCGATGAGCGAGGTGGACGAGCCCAAAGGCTTCCGCCAGACCGTTTGGCTGCTTCTGGACGACCCAAACTCTTCGCCTTGGGCGTATTATGTGTCCGTGACCGTGTTCGCCTTCATTGTGCTGTCGACTGCGACCTTCATCGCCGACACGGAGCCCGCGCTGGACAACTACGAGACAGAGATCGGGTACATCGAGACAATGTGCGCAGTCGTGTTCACGCTGGAGCTCGGCCTGCGCGTGATCTTCTGTCCGAGCAAGCTCGCGTTCTTCCGAGGTGAGTTGGCGGCACTAGATCTCCACTTCAGGGCGGGTTTCTGACCATCCTCCCTCATTTCGACAGCCCTGGCCAACTGGATCGACATCGCCGCCATCATGCCCTACTATCTCGAGACCATCCTCGCCGTCAAGAACGCGAGCTCGCTGGGCGCCGTACGCATTGTCCGCCTCACTCGCGTTGCGCGCGTGCTCAAGATGTCGCGGTACTCGTCAGCCATACAGGTGTTCGTACAGGCCATTTCCACAAGCGTCAAGCCACTCTCGATGCTCATCTTCCTCATGGCGATCGCCATGATCATCTTCTCGAGTGCCGTCTACTTCGCCGAGCTCACGCCTGATGGGTGCCGCAGCGGCGGTTGGATCGGCGATTGCAGTGGTAGCATCGACAAAGACACCGGCGTTATCGTCGGCGCGACAATCGCGGGGACTCCGGCAGCGGCGGCGGCGATCGCCGCTGGCTCGCGCAACGAGTGCATATGCGTCGATCCCAACCCGTACCGCAGTATCACGGCGTCTTTCTGGTGGAGTATCGTGACCATGTCAACTGTCGGGTACGGCGACATGACGCCCGTGACGGTGCTCGGCAAGATGATCGGGTGCGCGACCGTGCTGACCGGCATGATCGTGCTGGCGCTGCCGATCACGGTGATCGGCACCAACTTCCAGAAGGTCATGAAGTCCGTCATCCACGAGACGATGAAAACCAACGTCGACTACCTCAAGGGTAAGCGCATGCTCTGTCGCGACGAGATCCAGGCCATCCTGCAGCGCTTCCACGCCGTGACGGAGAACATCCATCTGGACATCGACGACGTCATCAACGTCTACGATACGGACAACAGCGGCATGCTCGAGGACGAGGAGCTCGCGCGCTTCCGACACGACCTCGAAGTGCTGCAGAACCGCGCCATGATGAACCAGATGGGCGTGTCGGACGTCGAGCTGGCGCAGCGCGCCGCATCTTCGACCATCTCGAAGCCTGCGATACCCTCGTCACCCCCTGATTCAACGCGGGCGAGCATAAAACAGGTCGCTACAATGAAGTCAATAGTCCGGCAGATGGCAGGCGGGCAAAGCAATATCGGTTCTCAACCAGGGGCGGTGCCTTCCACGTCGAACGGTCAGGAAGAAGCCGAATGCATTGCATCAGGGCCGCCGGCCATGTCGCGAGTGCCGTCAAAGAGGATGTATGAGCACGACCTGAGTGTGTCCTCGTGTGCGACACACAAATTCATGATCGACGAGGAGCAACTACTGCTCCGGCTGTTTGACATGCAGCATTCGATCGAAGAGCAGATCGTGGAGACGGAGCAGCGACTCGAGACCAAGATCAACAACCTGACCAAGATCCTGATGCGGCTCGAGCGGATGATGGAGATGGAGGACTGATGGAGAGCCACAGGTTCGAGGGATAGAGTCGATTCAAATCACCCGCGGAGCGAACGACATGCGATGCACAGCGTGAGGCAGTAGCCGTCTCGATGGCCGTAGGTTTGGCGCAACTGAGACGCTAAATAACTACGAGCGCCAGAGCGTCAGGGCGTCAGAACGTTAGAGCATCAGAGCGAAAGCTCACAGCGTGACGGGCGTCAGGAGGTGCGATCGCCTCCATTTCTGCCTGTCATATTTTAGCCGCGACGTAGACGAGATGCAGCTATTATCGTGTTTAGCACGTATTCTGTGCGCTTAATGAACAGGTCACCTGCAAGACGAACCGAAAAAAAACCTTAATGACATGGCACGGGCGATGCGTGTGCTTCGATGGCTGGGATCGACTACATCCACACATGACACCAAGCGCGCAAGAACAGCCATTCATTGTGCCTATTTCTACGTCAGTTGAACGAGCTTACTCACTTCTGCGCTTGTCGGCCCGCCCGCCGACTGCCGCCTCCCTCTGTCAGCTTTACTCGTCTTGGACTGGACGCTCTCGTGTTGCTGGTTGTCCGTGTCCATAGACCCGCGCGCCAGGACGAGCTCCGTGAACTGGCTGAAGGCCACCCGCCACGTGAGCTCCGATGACTGAGCGCCGATCAGCTTCTTCAGCCGGTCGACCGCCTCCTGATCCTCACTCGATAGCTGGTCTCCCGGCTGCGAATGCAATGGTTGATGGTGTTGACCTAGCTGCTGACCGCTACCAACCCCCGCTGTGTCCGTCAGAGATTCTGTGTGCGTCCCACGATGGGTGCTGATGTTCTCCGCGCGCGAACTAGCACTGCAACTGGCGTGACTGCTAGCGTCTTCGGTGCTGTCTTCATCGCAGAACAGCTCCTCCATCGTCCTCTTTCGCCTTACGGCGATCGCCGCGACTTGGAGCGCGAGTGCGTAGAACGGATGTGCGCGAACCACTTCCTCCAGCTGCTGCGCGTCGAGTACGAATAGGTCACAGGCGCGGATGGCCGTGACGGTGAAGAGGCTGACGGAGTGGCCGAGCACCCCCGTGTCCCCGAAAAAGTCCCCGCTGCGGAACCGCCCGCCGTGGTACAGCGTCGGATTGGACACGCTCTTGGACAGCAGATAGCCCTTCACGACAAAGTACATGGCTCGGCATACGCTGCCTTCGACGATGACGTTCTCGTCGCGCGGATACCCCACAAACCGGAGCCTCTGCGCGATCGCGCGCACCAGTCGAGGAATGCTGCCTTCTACGGCGTCGACTGCGACGACCGATGCGTCCGAGTACCGGGGCAACAGAGGGCGGAAGACGCACTCCGTGAACCTGGACAGCGGCTTGGCGACAATGTACGCGATGCCCTCAGTGCGTACCGACTGCGGCAGCTCGTTGAAGATGACCTGGTAGTCGATGCCCGCGTGGGACGACCACCAGGACGTCAGGAAGGCATGTGCGCGCAGCTTGAGCGGACCGCTGACCTTGGCACGCGCCAGGAAGTGCTCGACGGTGATGTGGTTCTTGCGGAACTGCACTTCGTTATCGATGTAGAGCAGGAACACGTTGGCGATCTCGCTGATCATGATGGCCATGACGATCTGGCCTACGAAGCTCATGATGATGCTGAACAAGGTGTCGAGCTTTGCCGTAGGGACGAACGTCCTGCCCTTCTTGACGAACGCCGTCGTCGCGTAGAAGAACCCGCGGAGCAGCCGCAGCAGCAGCAGCTCGGGCTGCGGGTCGTCCGACAGGTCCAACACATGCGGCGGGCGCCAGGCCTGCCATTCGTCGCCGAACCCCTCGTGCATCGACACGGCGAAGTAGGCGCACGACGCCCAGTAGATCACCAGCAGATACTGCAGCCAGAGCGTGACGACGCGGTTGGCCTCGTACGCGACGCTGCGCCGCGTGACCTCGTTGCGGTAGTAGACGAAGTTGACCATCTTGAGGCACCGGTTGAGGCGCAGCCACGGACGCACATCCGTCGGTGCCGACCCCACTGCCGCAGCCACGAAGCCAGAGAGGAAGTGGTCGAGCGGGAATGCCGCCGCAAGGTCCACTAGCAGCCGCTCGCGCTTGTAGCCCTGCAGGTGGTCCTGCTCGTA
Organism: Phytopythium sindhum; assembly: GCA_023334395.1. NCBI lineage: Eukaryota > Oomycota > Peronosporomycetes > Pythiales > Pythiaceae > Phytopythium > Phytopythium sindhum. The sequence goes on from JAASGW010000053.1 coordinate 28,495, forward strand.
CAGCTCCATCGCCTCGTGGCTCTCTCGCACGTGAAAGTGGAACCAGACGTCCCACCAGAAGACGATCTCGCTGACGCCCTCCAGCACTCGGATCAGCACGGGCACGAACGAGTCGCGCTCCAGTGAGTCGTAGGCGATGCGGTATGGCAGTGCGATAGCCATGAGCATGGCGCAGGCGGTCACCAGGCGCAGCCACGTGAGGTAGTACTTGCTCTGGATGTCCGCGCCGCGCACCAGCAGCATCTGGACCCTGCGGAGCCTCGCCAGATGTGGCGCCATGAACTTCTTCCCGATCGTCAACACCCGCGCTCGCTGCTGCGCGACGACGGCCCACGAGTGCACGTGGACGTTTGACGTGCGCCGATTGCTCAGCAGAAGCTCCTCTATTTCCTCGGCGCGAATGTTAAGCGCGTCCATTCGCGACAGCGTGCAGCGCAGTCCGCGCTGCTTGTTTGCACCGCCCCCGAGGTTGCTATGCCCGCTTGGGCTCGCCTGCGCCTCCTGCGCGAGACGCGTGAGCCGCTGCTGCTGCTGCTGGATCTTGACGATACGCAGCACCTTCAGCTTCCAGTCGGGGAAGCGCTCGAACACGAGCTCGAGCGAGTGGCGCGAGAGCTGGTACAGGATGCACGACGTGCTGGCCTTGACGTACGCGTTGCGAGGCGTGTTAGTGAAGAGCGCGGCCTCGCCGAAGTAGCTTCCGGCCGTGATCTCGTTCACCTTCCGCAGCACGTCTTCGTTTGGGCCGCCATCTGCTGCGATGGACGGACTTGCCTCCGTCCGCACGGGAATGTAGATGTCCAGCACGCCCGTGAAGATGAAGAACATTTCCTGTCCCTCCTCGCCGAAGCGGCAGACGTACTCGTCCTTGACGTACAGCACCTGCGTGAACAGCGACACGAGCATGCGTGTGACAGCCTCCTCCATGCCCACGAGGAAGGCCACCTTGACGATCATGGGCTGCAGCTGGAACAGGCGGATGTCGACGAGCAAAGACGGAGGCAGCACGCGCTCCAGTACGTGCTCCTGCGTGATGGAGTGGAAGCGCTTGAAGAGGAAATACTTCTTGAACTTGTCTTCCACCCCCGCCGGCAACTTGAAGTGGTGTAGGAGCTTCCGCAGCGAGCTCACCTGCGCCACAAAATGTTTGTTGTCCGACTCCTGCAGCTCGATGATGTCCGAGAAGTTGCCGATGACGTACGCGAGCAGGAAGAAGCCCGTCGTCATGGTGATCACGCTGAAGATGGACTGCGAGACCGTCTTGGGCAGCTCACCCGTGCTAGACGCAGACATGAGCCCGAACGCCCAGAACAGCGACGATAGGTACTGCTGCAGCCGTGGCGCGTGCTCCAGGCGCTCCGGAGGCAGCCACTCGTTGTCTCCGAAGCTGAGCACCGCGTCAGTGATGGTACTGTGAGCGCTGCTGGTGGTGGCGGTCGAGTCACTGAGTCCATGGGCTTTGTCCCCCACTCCGGTGATGCCGATCACCGAGTGGAAGCCCGAGTTGTTGGCCGCGAAGTCGAACCAGATGCAGCCGAGAATATGCGTGGCGAAGAAGGTGTAGAAGGCGAGCTTGAGCAACCGGATCTCCACCATGAGCTTGACGAACCGCGTCGATAGCGAGTGGAGCTGCCGCGGGAACTTGAGCGCGCGCAACAGCTTGTTGAGGTTGAGCACCTCCAGGCGGTGTTGGAGCGTGGCGTTGATGGCGAACAGCGGGACCAGCGCCATCACGTCGACCACGAAGCCTGCGGAGAAGAAGTAGTGGCGGCGGATGGCGTCGCGGTCCATGATCTTGTTGCCAAATTCGTAGAACCCCAGGCGGGACTGCACGTACATGTCCATCAGGAACGCGAGCTCCAGCACCAGCGTCCAGCGGTCAGAGTCGTGAAGACCACTGGCTGAGCTGGCATCAGTGACGCCCAAGCAGATGTTGGTCACCACGCGCGCGCACTGCACCCCCGAGAGCACGAACATAAGCGTGTCCCACCCGCGCACGGCCGCTGCGTCAGGGTCAAACGTCATGATGTTGCTCCACGACGCGTACTTGTGCGACAGTCGCACGAGGGAATTGAGCAGAGATGTCTCGCGGTGCATGCGGCGCAGCGGAGGCGGGTGCGTCGACGCCAACCGCAGCACACCAGACCGGATGAGCTTAAGCTCGGTGGTACGCGTGACAGTGACGTGTCGGAACTGTCGTTCCAGCTGCCAGAACATGGTGGGCAATGACGGGAGGCACCGCGCCATGCCGTACAAGTGCTCGCGTGACAAGTAGACCACGATGCAGCCGCTCACCGCCGTCACCAGCTCCGTGTAGCTGATGGACCCGGCGTCACGCGTCTGACCGTTGTTGTCACCTGTCAAAGGCTCAGCGTCTACTCCGAGCCTTTGAAGCGCGGCCGAGCCGAAGAAGCCGCCAATTGGCACCTTGCGTGGGCCTTCGCCTTCCACCAGCATCGACACGGCACCCTCGAGCAGGAAGAACAGCCCGGCCGCATAGTCGCCCGGTCGGTAGATAACCTCATGCTGGCCGTACAGCACGAACTTGACGTTGTCGAGCACGATGGTCTCGATCTGCGCGCGCGGCGTGGCTGAAGCGTCTGCAACTGGCGCTGTGGCGTCGTCATCACCAGCAATTGGCCCGATTGCGTTGTTGGCATTGTCGTTGGGGCCCTGTTGGCTCGATATACCCCTTGTAACCACGTCGTTCTGCTGTTGATTTGTGTCGTTCGTTAGCTCAAACATGAGCCCGAGCGTCTCGACTGCCGGCGCGCAGATGCTCCGGACGATGTCACGCTTGATGGACTCGGGCAGCTCCTGCAGGATCTCGTCGATGATGGCGCCGCGGTGCGCCGACCACCAGAAGTCGAGGAACGAGTTCACGCGCTGGTGGATGGCGAGCGGCGCGTCCTGGCGCTTGAGGAAGAGCTGGATGCGCGTGCGCACCTCGAAGAACTCCTTCTGCTCGAACGCGGACGCCGTGAAGCGCTTCATTACCTCGTCAACGACGACCGCCGTAATCACGAAGCCGCTAAGCATGAACCCGAGCGCCGCCGCGTACTGCACGTTGCTCGCTGGCTCGATCGTGCGCCCCAGCGCGGCCAGCACGTTAGCCGCGTAGTACAGCGCGCGGAAATACTGGGTCGCGCGTAGCGTAACGAACTGGGCGCTGTCCACCGCGATCAGATTGCCGGCGTAGTCCTCGTAGTGGCTCGCGTTGATGCGGTGCAGCTCCACGTCGTGTGACGGGATCCACGCGCTCTCCTCCAGGCTGAAGCCCTCGATGTACGTGATGCTGAAGAACATGCACGCGACGACGTGGTAAAGCATAACGAGCAGCAGTCCGAAGAACAGGAGTCGCTGCTTGCTGTTGAAGTGGAAAAACTCGTCCGCCTCGGCGATGTACCCGCGCGTGCGCCACACCCGCAGCAGCCTCGGAACGCGCAGGACGCCGCCGCTGGAGGCGATGAACCAACGAGGAACAAACACCCAGTAAGGCCACGACGTCAGCAGGTCGAGCGCGAACGGCCAGCTGTGAAGGTACTGCTCCGCGCTGCGCGTCGTGTCGGAGATCTTCTCGGCGTTGACGAAGAAGGACAGGTTGAGGTTCACGTACAGGTCGGCCCACAGGAGCGTGTCGGCGACGGCGTTGAGCGCGTCGATGGCCCACGCGAACGGCGTGTCTGAGAGCTTGAAGGATAGCTCGAGCGGCACGAGGATCCAGTCGTAGCAGCACACGAGCTGCAGCCCCAGCACCCATGCGATCCTCGCCCGCGTGTTGACGTCGATGCACTGCCTGAGCAGAAGCCGCGACCACCAGTGAGGGCGAGGCGAGGACGGCGTGCCCGAGCCCTGGATGTTGTCGTAGAAGCCGCGGATGGCGTCAGGGCCGCTCGTGGGAGCGACGCGGTTTCGCCCGCCGAAGAAGCTCGTGCGGACGGACTGGAGCGCGTTCATGCTCTGGAGGAAGAACGACAACTGCTCTTCTGGCTGTGGCTCCGCATTCTCCTGGCTGACCAACTGCTGTTGCGACCGCCATTTCGGCGGCAGGATGTGCGGGGTCGACGGGTACACCTTGAGCGAGAGGCGACGCGCCTGGAGCCTCGACACGAGCGACGCCCTCCGCCGCTCGACTTCTCGGCTGTCGCTCGCGATGGCCCGCAGCTTTGGCCCCTTGGAGCTGCCAGAGGTTGACGACTCCTTGATGATGTTCTGCAGCTGCAGGTCGAACCACGACGACTGCTTGGTCTCCAGGCGCCCCGGCGACGGCACTGACGACTCCAAGCGATCGTGAGGTGAGGTTTGGGCAACTAGAGGAGCTACCATAGTCCTAGAGGCTGCCGCAGCCGTTGTGGGTGACGATGCGAAAGCGCCCGGACCAGCAGCATTGGCACTCTCGACGGTAGCCGTCGCGTTTTGGTGGTCGATGGAGGACTTGGACATTGATTCAGGAGGACGTAGGCCTGTCACAGCCACAGCTTTCGCTTCTGTTGGTGGCATCACTACTGGTGAGATTGCTGCCACTGGTGGCGACGTATGTGCGCGCCCGGTGCTCTTCTCAGTCGTCACGATAGATGCCAAGGGTGATGGCAGCGGCTCGACCGTTGCCCAAGTCTTCTTCGCGACTGTCGCGGCCTTGGAGTTGGCGAGCGTCTTGACGACCTGCTTCAGCCGTACGAGCTGCGGGAACGATAGCACCAGACGCGCGCGACTCCGCGCGATGCCCGACGCAGTGGCGGACTCTGACCGCCCGTCGTTCTCGCCCTCTCGGCGTTTGTTTCCGCCGCTTTGCGCATTGTCCGACCGTGCTCCGATAATCGTTTGCACGGTGGTGGCGATCTGCTTGGCGTACCGCGGGTACCCGTCGAGCAGCTTGTCGGCGTGGAACTGCGAGAGGCGGTAGAGCGTGCAGTAGGTAGTGGTGATCATGGCTGCGGACCGCGGCAGCCGCGCGAAGACGGCCACTTCGCCGAAGAAGCTGCCCTTGCGCAGCTCGCGAACCTTGACGCCGTCCACCACTGTGTGCAGCACACCCGAGTGCACGACGTACATGGCGTCGCCGCGGTCGCCCGCGCGGAAGAGCGTGTAGTGCGCAGGGAAGGAGACCAGCTCGAGCAGGCTCGTGACGGCGTTGATGAACCGCAGGTCGCAGCCGGCGAACACTGGTATGCGCGCCACGGCATCTCGCAGCAGCTCGATCTGGATATCGCTCGCGATGGACGGGCACAGCAGCTTGGCGGCCTGGCGGTCGTTGGCCTCGGCCTGCGTGTGGTACCGCTTGAGGTACTCGACGGCGCGCTCCTTAAGCTCATCGGGCACGCGGTGGAAGGCCAGTAGGTGCTTGAGCTGGTTGACACGCGCCTCGGCCGTCTCCGAGTCACCGCTCTCGCATTTGGACAGCAGGAAGAAGGTCGCGCACAGGTACGTGAAGAGCGAGAAGCCGCAGAAGGCCACCAAGATGGTGAAGGCGAACGCCGTACTGTTCTGCGGCAGTTCGCCCTCGAACAGCCCCGTCAGCAGCCCGAAGGCCCAGAAGACGGCGGCCAGGTACTCGGTCTGCGTGGACCGCTCGTGATCGTCGTCCCCATCCACCTGATGCAGCCACGGGTCGGCGTGGTGCGCGTCCGTGCCGAAGAGAAAGCGCCCGCAGGCCACCAGGTGCGACAGCACGAGCGTGAGCCCCAGCACCTTGGCGAGCTTGAGTAGTGCGAAGTGCCGCGCGTACAGGTTGTCGAGGTTTGAGATGAGCTCCGGTAGGCGCCACACGCGCACCAGCTTGGACAAGTCGAGCACGGCCAGCGGCACGTTCGAGGACAGCGGCGTGCTGCACAGCAGCAGCGAGAGCGGGATCAGCGCCACCACGTCGAGCGCGAAGGCCGGCGACCGCAGGTACTTGAGCCGCGACTTGCGCGAGTCGCGCAGCATGTTGCCGTCCTCGTAGTAGCCCATGTTGAGCTGCACGTACACGTCCACGCAGAAGAGCGCCTCGCACAGGTACACGCCCGCGAGGTACCTCCGCATGGCGGCCTCGTCGGCGTGCGAGTAGAAGACGGCCAAGAAGGGGATCACGAGCGCCTCATACAGGATCATGAGCAGCCGCAGCTGGTGCCACCGCTGGATGCCGCGCGAGTTGGGGTCAAACGCGCTGCGGATCTCATTCAGCAGCAGCTGCTCCGACGATCCGATGCGAGGCCGCGTGCGGAACACGCTCGGCAGAGCCTCGGTCGCCGTGGCCGCGGTGAACGACCGCCGGTGGCTGTGGTGGCTCAGATTCCGGATCGACGGCATCGTCTGAGTGTCTGGATGGAACGGTGCTGGTCTCAAGCGCGCTGCTTAGTAATGACTGCAGCCGCCAGGCATCTGCGAATCCGATGCAGCGTCGTGTGCTGGCTGGCACGCCCTGCAGCCGCGTGCCTCTCGCCGTCGTCCTGGAGTGGAGAACCAAGACGGGCTCTTCGCATACCGACCAGAAATACCGCGTCGCGACTCGCTCGAAACGCCATGGTGCGGAGCCCTTGCCGCTATTTATACGCCGTACCTCGTCATTCATGCACTTCGCATCCAGTCCTGGCCGTCGCGTAGAGATTAAAAGCGTCCGAGTTGCGTCCCGGCATCCTATTGCTGCCTCATTAGTCCGTGAAACTGCGGCAGGGACCGACACAACGCTGGGGACGGCAAATGCACAAAGAACGTTAAATTAGTTAAGGACTCTCGGTCTGTGGGCGCGACGGTCGCTCACCCAGTTCAAAACTCAACCACGTCTGGCAGGTCCGGCAGGTCCGGCAGCGCCGGTGTCGTTGTCATGGACGACGCGCGCGCCAGGGATGACGGGTACAGCCCCTCCGGCAGCTGCGGGCCGATCATCACGGGCTTCTCCTCGACCGTCTGCACGGCTGGCGGGGGCTCCGGGAACGTCCGCGGCAGCGTCGGCATGCTCGGGACGCCAGAGACGTAGCCGAGGTGCGGCTGCAGGTACGGCGGCGGGATCGGGACGCCGTAGCCGGCGTTGGGAGCCGCGGTCGGCGCAGCAAATGCCGCCGGGTACGGAAGATGTGGGTACTGAACGTATGGGTAGCCCTGCGGCGCCGACATCGGCGGAGAAACCATGTACGGGTAGCCAGGTATGTATGGTGCTTGGGCAGGAGCGGCTCCGTACGTCGGCAGGCTTTGAGGGGCCATCGGGACGGCAGGAATCTCGCTCGCCACAGGAGCAACGGGAGTAACAGGGGCCGAAGTGGGCGCAGCCACTGGTGCCGGTGCTGGCGTTGGTGCTGGCTGCGCAAGAGCAGCCTCAGCCACAGCAGGCGTAGCAACCGCTTCAGGGATACTTGGGGTGGTTGGAGCGTCAGCCTTGGCGTCTTTGCTCTCGACCACCACCAACGCGCTGGACAAGTCGCTGGTCGACTCGTTGGCGGTCTGCGTAGCCGAGGCCGCGTGCTGCTCCATCTTCTGGATGCGCTCTGTCGGCGACGTGTACTTATCACGGCGCTTAACCTTCCGCTTCTCCCACTCGCGTTCGCGCTTCTCTTGCTCGCGACGCTCCTCCTCCGCCTTCTTCATCTCCACAAGCTTCTTGAGCTCCGCCTCAGCGCGGCGCTGCTTGGCCTTCTCTAGCTTGACGCGATCCTTCATCTCGCGTCGCTCTTTCTTCTCCTGCTTCTCCAGCTCGACGCGTCGCTTCTCCTCTTCACGAGCACGCATCGTCTCCAAGTGCTGGCGAGCAAGATCAGCCGCTGCGGCAGCGGCAGCAGCCTCTTCCTCCTGCTGACGCTGCAGCTCCTTCTTGGCACGTCGCTCCTCCTTGCGCTTTTGCTTTGCGCGCTTGCGCTCCTCTTCCTCCTCCTGGAGTCTGGCCGATTCCACCACAGGGTCGATCGGGGAGGCGACAGCGTACTCTGTCTCTTCCTCGGCGCCAAAATCAACACTCGGCTCAGCTGCCTCTTCCTCTTGGACCCGCTTGGTCTTGTGCTTCGAGCGCTTCTTGTGACTGACAGCGGCCTGCTCCTCACCGTCGCTGTGGTACACGGACTGATCCTCTTCCTCGTGACCGATCATCAGCTCCTTGCGCTCGTCCGCCGACATGACGCCGAGGGAGACTGAGTGGCTCTTGGCCTTCTTCTTGCTCTTCTTCTCCTTCTTGGGTGGAGCGGCGACGGCCTCATCGACCGCCTCATTTACAAAGAGTTCGGCCCCGTTCACAGAGGCGTCGGCCTCAACATCATGGTCGAGGTCGTCCAGTGATATCTTCCCTTGGTCAACGACACTCGACTTGCGGCGCTTCTCCACCGGAGCGACGTCCTCGGCCTCGTGGCTGGTCTCTCCGCTCGTGTAGTCATCACCCGCATCGACGTACTCGTCCCCACTGTCGCTCTCGTAGAAGGCGACGTGGGACGATGGCGAGACAGTAGACGACATGGACTCGACGCGCGCGCGGTCGCTGTGGTTGTGGAGGCGCGGGGTCGACTTCTTAGGCTGGCGGGCCATCTTGCGCATGTCGTTCAGCCGCGCGGCCGCCATCTCGGCGTACAAGTCGCGGTTCGACTCGAGCTTTTTGGCGCGGCGCTTCATCTTCTTCTCGCTCTCCTCGCGCTCGAGGCGCTGCACCAGTTCCTGGTCGACCAGGTCGTCCACTGAGTCGCTGTCGCTCTCGCCGTCGCGGTCGTTGTCCGATGCCGGCTTGACGACGACCGCGCCAAAGCGGCTGGCGCCAGCGTCGTCGAACAGGAACGCGTCGCTGGCCATGGGGTTCTTCTCGGCCTGCGCCGTGCGCAGCAGCTCCTGGTCCAGCATCACGCTTCTACGGCGCCGCTCCTCCTCCTCGTCTTCGTCAAGTTCCGTCCGGCTGTTGTTGTCCATCTTGGACATCATCGCCGCCGTGGTCGCGGCCGCCGACATGGACGCGCGCGTGGCGGCGTCGCCCTCCTTCGAATGGGTCGCGCCCAGCGTGTCGCCGTACGAGAACGCCCAGTCGTTGGACGAGGACGAGGACGAGAAGGGCTTGGTGCCGCTGTGGTTGGGCGCGAAGGATGAGCCGGTCGAATCGGTCGAGTCGGAGCGGAAGAGCCCGTCGTGGTCGCCCATGCCGTTGCCCTCCGAGTCCGTCGACAGCACGTCGCTGACGCCGCGCGGCTTGACGGCGGCTGGACGCGAGCCCGACCCGCTGGTGAGCGCGCGCGGGCGGCTGGCCGGCGCGTTCGAGTCGACACTGCTGCCGCGGCGCAGCGGTATGAGGCTGCCGATCGAGTTGAGGCGCATGTCGCGCGAGGTGCTGGGCGCGGCGGCGCGCGCGACACTAGTGAAGGCCGAGTGGATGGCCATGAGATCGACCCATTTGGCCTTGTCGTCGGCGCTGGGCGCGACGCAGTGGAAGAGCTTCTTGTCGTACGTCTCCATGATGAAGGCGTGCTCGTAGCGGTGGAAGCTCGTGCGGCCGTCCCAGTCGCTGATGCACTTGAGCTGGTGCACCGACGACGGCCGCTCTGGGTGCGCGTCGTACGCCTGCCGGCTCTTGTACGAGCGCAGCAGCACGTACTTGTTGAGCGCCAGGTCCAGCTCCCACGTGGCCACGCAGTAGCGGTCGCGCATCACCGGCAGGTTCGCCCCGCGCTTTTTCAGCATGCCCTCCATGATGACGGTCTCGCTCTCTGGTTCCGCCCCCTCGTGCTCTCGCTGGTGCCGCCGAGTGGTATCGGCGCCTGTCTCGCCGGTCGGTCGCTGCTGCTGCTGCTGCGGAGGTCGCCTGCCGCCGCCTGCGGGGTTCCTTCCCATCCAAAAAGTGGCGACCGGCTCGCGACCGCGTCTGCTCCTCCCTCCGCCCTCGAGACGCGTATACACCGGCCGAGACTCGCCGCGGATGCTCTCCCCTCCCTCCTCCTCCTCCCCGCCGACGTGCAGGAGACTGGGGCGAGAAAGACACGCTGTGGCGGTGGCAGGTCGCCTCCTTCGTGTCTTTGTCGTGTGCTGGTGCGTTTCCCTCGACCTTAGTAGCGACCGTGGCCTCTCGACTAAGTTGATGGCCGGTCGTGGGTTGGGAGAGTTTCAAAACTTAAGTAAAGGGTAATTCAGACCACAACTTATTACAAATGTAACGGTAGTGGTGGATAATATGGTTAGCGCTTTGACTGGAACCCACTATGTGAGATTTTGATTTTGGAGTGACTGGAACCCACTATGCGAGAAATTTCGTCTTTGGCGTCACACGAGACCGTAATCCACTGCACAATTGCGAGAATCCATTTTGAACATTTTTACAGTAGTTACCTGAGAGAACTGCAACTTACTTGGAGTTTTCCGAGCAATTGAACGGAAAATGCCTGCTTCTCCGTGCAAAATGCGCCGCCGCTTTTCGCTCGCGTCACTCGCTCGCGAGTCCGTTGCCGGCTAAAAGGACTTGACGGGCCTTGCGTTCGCCACGTGCGCGGCTTTGTTGTTCTGACACAGTGGAAAGCCCGGCGGAATGGCATTACCGAACTAAAGACACGCGGAGCCCCGCCGCGCCAAGTGCAAGCACACGGTTGTAATCCCGACGGCGCTTCAGATAGAAACGTTCCCGGCAAAGGCGGCGGCCGACTTTCCATCCTTTGCATCCCGTAGGCAGGACTGGCGGGATCGGAAGCGCAAGGCACGGGGCCAGCTCACGCTATCAGCCCACTGCCTACAGCCTACCCTCCGTTTTCAACGAACGTGATACTTATCAAATTATAAAGGTCTTATCTTGTATTCAAGGCGCCCTCGAATATGATTTCACCAACAATTTGGGTAACAGTAATATAAAATTTCAAAGGATATGATGAGATTATAGACGTAGAAAACAGAGGGCAGACTGTACAATGGGCGCATGCACGACGCGTGCTCGAGTCGCTCCAGTGGCACTCGCCCGTTCGGCTTAAACGCATGTAAAGAGTTCGTGCTGCTGGCATTTTATCGCGGTGTATTTTTACAGCGCGACGACACCATGATGCGCGTGCCGCAGGTTATAGACGCACGCTGTTAAACAACTCGCCACGAGACGCACAGTGAATGTTCCCTCTATAGATTAGCGGAGCCCAACGCATCGCCAGCGACTTGCCTTTGCCAATGCCAGGTCATTCTGGCCGCTCCTCGTCTGCTGGCAGGGCGGAAAGGACACCGACCTTCCGATCATGCCGCTGGCGTCGTTCAGTGGACACGGAGAGACCTGTTAAAGCCCGGAGCCGTCGCTACGCCGTCGCGGGCTCCAGACAGATGTGTCGATATCTGGAGTTCGGCGCAGCAACAAAGACACTGCCGCGCGGCGGTTTTCCGCTTTCCGACGATCCCGAAGGGGCTCCAATGGACGCCTCTAATGGACGGCTGATGGCGCCTTAGTCGCCACGGAGACCGCTCCGGAAGCGCAAGGTTCAAGGCGCCTTACGTCAGCGCGCGCGCGTCCCTGCGCCTGTCTCCATCAGCTGACGGGAGACCGCTAAAAATCAAACGCGTTCGAAAATCGACGCGAATGCGATGCAGATCACGCGGGCAACATCATAAAAGCACGCAATGGCATGGGATTATAGAGGACTTTGGCGTATGCTGCGCCAAGACCTCGCAGACGGGCGTCCTCCTCCTCCTTGGCGATAAGAGGTTCTTGAAGCCCTGGCGCCAAACGAGACAAAGTGTGTCCCAGGCGTGTCCGAAGTGCCGACTTCGCCAAGGGCTGATGGGCGCTACAGTAAGCATGCAGGATTGCTCGGTGACCAGGGTGCCGACCTCGACACTTGTGACGGAGCTACAGTATGGCCGCTTCCGACGCGCACCTGGTCGCTGAACGTGATGATGCCGAGCTGGTGAGCGAACCGAAGGCGCGTCGATGGGTGGTGGATCGTCAGTGGATAGCCACTATCCATGCATGAATGTCTCACCAGAGTCTACTCGACGGCTTCAACTTGGACACAAGGGGCCCGCCGCCGACCAACCAGAGCGAAGAGCGACTGACGCCACCAAGGCGAGGGACGCCGAGCGCCGACCCTGTGGCCATCTCAATCCTTATGGAGCTACCACAGCACGGACGAATAGAGACGAGGGACTGTCAATTTACCCTACTGGATGAAGAAGAGTTGAAATGGCATTCATGGCGCAGCAGCCAGACAGCCATCAGACACAATAAATCGGACGCGCGGACAAGAACGAACATATCGAGATGCTTGTACAGCGACATAATGTATTGTGGGGCTTCATATCGCGCCACATTAGCTTCTTGTTCATACTTAGTACTACCAGACAGCTTACACTCGTTGCCTAGTCAGTCAGTTCGTCTTTGGCTTGGTCATCTTCTGCTCAACCCTCGTAGAGCGTCACCTTCGGCAGCGCGCGGCGCGAAGCCGCCGCGGCGATGGCCGACGCCGAGGGGTCGAACTCGGTCGTGGTGCTCGCACGACTCTTTGTCCTGTCGGAAGGACGGGCGCCAGTAGCAGCCATCACCATCTGCCGCAGCAGCTCCTCCTGCTCGGCAAGGCATTGGTCCAGTGACCGCGACGAGCTTCGGGAGCCAGGCAGCTCGATGGGCTTGCTGCGCCGGCAATTGGAACGGGAGACGCCGCTCGACGCCGTCGTGTGGCGGTACTGCTGCTTCTGCTCTCTGCGAGCCTTGGACGCCACGGGTGCCACAAGCGTTCGCCGCATGATCAGCTGCGACGCTGGGACCATGTCCATGGTGTCGATCTCCTCCGCAATCTCGAGCATGGCCGAGCCCGAGGGCTCCTCCTCCAGCACGGCCGTGTCCGGGTCGATCAGGTCGAGCGCCGACACGAACGACACGGAGTCCATCGTGTCGTCCGAGTGGGTCGTGGACCACGACGACCGCGCCGTCTCGGTGAAGTCGGAGAAGCGCGAGGAGCAGAACGACACGGTGCGGCTGCACTCCGAGTCCGTCTCGGACCATTCGGACCCACTCTCAGACCACTCGCTGCTCGATGCCACCGAGACGCGGTTCGAGTCGCGCTGCTGGCTGCGATTGCCGTACCCGTGGTGTCGCTCCAAGTCGTCACCGGCGTGGGCCTGCTCGCCAGCCGCACGCACGGTCGGCTTCCGCGGCGGCACCATTGCCACGCTCTCGGACTCGCGCATTGACGTCACGCAAACCTTGCAGAACTTGCGCTTGACCACCTTGAACGTGCGCTGCTTGCCCATGCGGCGCAGGTTGCGCGGGATCTCGCGCACGATGGTGCACCGCTTGCAGAAGACGTCGCCGCAGAGGCGGCAGTGGTGCTTGCGCCGCGTGGCGCCGAAACCGCGCGAGCAGATGCCGCACCGGCGCCGCGACTCCTTGGCGACCCAGTTCTTGCGGCTTACAATCCCGCGCTTGGAGATGCGCTTCGAGTCCACGAACAGCGCCATGTTTTTGATGATGTTCATGTACCGCTTGTACTGGCGGCTCGAGATGTTCAGGCCAGCAAAGTCATTCTCGCTCATCATGAAGAAGTGAGTTGCGCCGGGCTGGTCGGTCGCAGGGCGCACAATCGTCACGTGGTTCGACTTGACGCGCTTCACCTTGACCAGCGAGGACAGGTCGGGGCATTCCGGGATCTCGAGTGGCATGGTCACGCGCACGCCGATGTCGCGGCCGCGCAGGTCCTTGGTGTAGATCAGGTATTCGAGGAAGCAGCTGTCGCGCCGCCGCGCGAAGGTGGACGGCTGCATGCACGTCCACTTGATGCCCATGTACAGGTGTGGCTTCTTGGAGTTGACCGTGTGGATGTTGGCGAGCACGGCGGCGTCCACCGCGTGGCCAAACATGAACTTGTTCCACTCGAAGAGCTGCTTGGACGTCTCGGCGTAGTAGAAGTCGATGAAGTCACGGTAGTCGCCGGCAATCCGCCCGAAGATGCGGCACTCGTCGGACGCACGCGCCGTGGGCGAGTCCTTGTGCACGGCCGTGAGCCCGTCGACGCGGCTCACGACGCTCCAGGCACCGCGGTAGGACGGCAGCGCGCCCATGGTCTCGTGCCGCTCGTACTCGGCCAGCGCCGAGCGCACCGTGCGCTGCATCTGCGCCTCGTACGCGTCGATCTGTTGCGGCGTCAGATGCAGCATCGGGAAGAAGTCCTCCGGCAGCGGGAACTTGACGTTGCGCCTGTCGGACGAGCGTGAAACAGCGTTAGACCGAGGGGTAATCGGACGCATCAATTCACCAGGAGAACGCGGCACGACGCACAAGTTGGCGGTGGACATAGCGCCTCGATCTGCGTTGTGTGCAAGTCGTGTCCTGCTGCAATGCTCGCCGATGCGACGGCGGGAAGGCAAAAGTCCCAGTGGCGGCTGATGGCAGGCGTCTCGCCGAGCAATGCGACTGAGCGAGTGCCGAGTGAGAGCGACACATAACGAAAGGATGTCGTGAGGCGGCTATCCACACCGAGGGCGGCCTGTCTCTGGGCGTGTGGTGTCGAGACGCGACGCCTGCAGAGGGCGGACCTGCGCACAGCCGATTTGCAATCGGGCGAGCTGATATCATATCATAGAGGTCGAAGTCCAATACTGCGCTATACCAGCAAGTGAGACCAACGGGCCGGGCGTATGCGATATCGCAGGCGGTCGGCCCATCGCGTTGGGTGCCACAGTGCACTGCACGAGCTCAGCGCAACGAGACGGTTTGGCCCAAACGCTGGGCACTTTGTGGACCGGCGGCGGCGCGCACCACTCTGTGCACGTCAAGGCCGAGGGCGTTGCATGCAGCGCGTACTGTACTAACACGGTGGGTGCAGTATATGCAAGTGCATGCGTTGCATACAGGAGCCTACAACACGTGGGCGATTACATTGAACGTAGCGCTAGGTGTCAGGCGAGCACGTGGGCCGCAGCAGTCAGGCAACTGTGCCACTGCCGTCTTCGCTCGGCTGGATGCTGTCGTATATTTACGAACGCCGTATACGTTTCTACGACCACGAGACCGCTGTCGTCGATGGTTGGACGCCGAGGCTGTCGACAATACGGCGATCTGTGTGCGACAAGCTCGCCCACCTTCTTTTCCTGCGGCTGATCGTACCGACCAACGTGCAGGCCGAATGACGGTGAGGCCATACTGATGCAAGCTGCAACACGCCACGCTTGCAGCGGACGCGTTAAATCTTAATCCATCACAGCACTGTTCACATTCCGCACGATCAATGGCTGTTGACGCGTGTTAGCTACGAGCGACAGGGTAATATTTTGGCAGGCAGAAGAGGTCGCGACGGCACAGGTGCTGTTGATGAGCCGAGACTGACGCGCTCGCATGAGTAACGAGGCGAAGGAGTCGGCACCCGAGAAGCGCATTCGGTTTGCCACCAGCGAATGGATACAGCGCATACTTACGGTTTGGCGGCATGGTCTGTCTTTGCGAGCGCTGCGACTTAAGACTTACGGAGCGGCGTCTGCCAGAATTTGAGCAGATCGGTGCCACTATGGTCCGGCGCCCAGTAGCACCGACTTGCTCAACAACTTGCATGGCGCGACCCCGTCGCGATCGCACCGGTGCAGGAGTGTACTCATGTTGCTTGGCTGCGACCCCTTCGCTGATGACTAGTGACTCGAACCTCGCGTGGTGAAGTGTTGGAAAGTCTCCGAAGAAGAGGAGCGACCTTCATAATCAAAGGGCACCGGCGTGGATCCATCTCTGCTCTGGTAATCGCGAGCGAGCTCGCAGGATGTCAGTCACCGAAGCGAGTGTAAGGGCCGCCATGACTAGCCTCCGCGCTGTCAGATCACCAGTCGACGACCCATAATCAGCGAGGACTGCCACACAATCGCAGCGCATCGTCGAAGCTGATGTGATCGCCGCCGCCAAAACCAGCTGGGTCTCCTAGTGATGCAGATGCAAGGTTTGGATGCCGTTTGCCTCCCTCCTGGATCTTCAGGTGAAGCTGCTTGCCGTCTTGGACTGCAGCTGGAGTTGGTCCGTGCTCGATGCAGCACATGCACACTGGTCATACTCGCTGCATGGGATGCAAGCCGCGACGTTTGTGGGTGTTGTATTTGCATTCACAAGCGACGTGCGCGTTGTCTAAACTCCTCATCAACATTCAGTATTGGTACATAATAATAAACCTTTACTCTCAGAATGCCGACTGGCGAACAGCGTTGCTGTTCTGCGAGGCGGCCACCATCATCCGCCGCAAGAGGTCCTCCTGCTCGGCGATCCTGGCGCTAATGGACTGTGGGGACGGCACCTTGGTGTGCGGACCGACAGAACTGACCATCGACTGCGAGAGCGACTCCGCCACCTGTTTGTTGGCCGCCGCCTCTCCGATCTGGGACATCGACAACATGTCCTTGGTGTCGATCTCCTCCGCGATGTCGAGGGAGCCACGTCGCGACAACATTTCGCCCTCCTCGTCTTCGTCTTCCTCGTCTCGGTCATCGATCGTGTCGAGCGTTGAGCCTGTTGACAGCGCCGTTGCCCAGCTTCCGCTAGCGAGCTTGCAGACGTCGTCCTCTGCATCGTCCAATCCGATGGAGAACCGTTCGTCGTCTTCGTCTTCTTCATCTTCTTCCTCGTTGTTGGAGCTGCTATCCGCACGGCCAGACGAGAACTCGCATCCCGACAGCTCGGACGACGAGTTCGTGTCGGTGAAGCCGCCGGAGGAGCTCGACGCGAGGCTCGTCATGTCCGAGAAGCGCATGTTGGCCACGCACATCTTGCAGAACTTGGTCTTCATGACCTGGAAGTCTGTGCGCTGCTTGCGGGCGCCATCCCAGACGGGTGCGTCCCGCTCTACTACGCAGTTGGAGCAGAACACGTCGCCGCACATGCGGCAGTGGCGGCGCCGCCGCCTCGTGCTGAACGCGCGCGAGCAAATGCGGCACGACTTGCGCGAGCTCTTGTCCACCCAGTGCTGCGGGTGGGCGAGCGTGACCATGGACAGCCGCCGCGAGTCGGCGAGCAGCGTCATGTTGGTCAGTGTGCCCATGGCCTTCTTGAGGTACGCCTTAGGCACGCGATAGCCGGCGTAGTCGTTCTGGCACATCATAAAGAGCTGCGTGGCCGAGGAGTTGCCGTCCGCGGGGCGCACGATCGACACGATGTTGGTCTTGATGCGCGCGACCTTGAACTGGTCGGGGAACGGCGGGCATTCGGGGATCTCGAGCGGCAGATTGACGCGCACGCCCACGTCGCGGCCCTTGAGGTCCTTGGTGTACACCATGTACTCGAGGAAGCAGTTGTCGCGCTTGCGCGAGAAGGAGGACGGATGCAGACACGTCCACTTGGCGCCCAGGTACATGTGCGGCTTGCCCGAGCGCGCTGTGTGGATGTTGGCCAGCACGGCCGCGTCCACTGTGTTGCCGAACATGATCTGGTTCCACTCGAAGAGCTGCTCCGAGCTCTCGGCGTAGAAGAAGTCGATGAAGTTGCGGTAGTCGCCGTTCACGCGCCCGAAGATGCGCCACACGTGGGACGCGCGGTCGCCCGTCTCGACCGTTGTGAGCCCGTCGACGGTGGCCACCACGTTCCACGTGCCGGACGCGTAGCTGGAGACGGGCTCCATGGCCTCGTGCAGGTTGTACTCGACCAGCGCGTTCTGCACGATCTGCTGCATCTGCCACTCGTAGCGCTCGACCTGCTCGGCCGTCAACTGCAGCGCCGGGAAGTATTTGTCGGGCAGCGGGAAGCCGCTCACAGCCAGCTGCGGCGCGCGCGCGCTGTAGCTGAGACGGCCAGGGCGTCAGATGAGCTCGAGCTGAGTCAGAAGAGTATCACATGCTGCGCGTACGTACCGAGAGGCGCGGGCGTCCGCGTTGGTCGACCGCTGCATGGTGTACGCAACCGATGACGGAATTCGTAAAGTGAGAGCTTTACTGTATTGCAGACGGGATGCGAGCGGAGTGGGTGGGGTGCGGAGACGCTGTCTAGTCTCCTTTCACGGCGGCGTCGTCACTCAGCCTCGCGTAAGGCTTACTGTAGTTTGTATGAAGCACTGATTGCGTCGGGCCAAGACTGAGTCTTGTTGGTAGATTCTGGCCCAAGAGGCGGCTCCATACGCACACCAAGCAGCTGGGACCGTGCGCATAGAAGCCTAGCGTTAGACGCTGTCTGGCGAGATTTGCTCACGGGCCGCGTCGTTTCTCTGGCCGACGCACATTTCTGTGCGAGGCCCGGGTGGCGGCGCCACGAAAGCCGCTCCCGCTCTTGCGACGGCTTGGAATGCGCGTCTTGCTTGCGCCCCGGGCTGTCCGTTCCACCGCTAGCATCCACCACGCTGGTGGCGCGGCCCCAAGTTGCGCCCGAAAGTGTTGAAGCGCATACTTTACATGAGTTTGACGTACAGAGGCGATTGTGCGGCGGTAAGGCCTTCGCGCCGACGACCAGCTCGGACGGGCACCGGAGCTCGAAGCCCGGCCTCTTCGAGCCGACGCTGAACGGTGCTTGCCACGGTGGTATGGACACTCCGAACGTACTCTGCGACGGCGACGCGGATGTGGATGGGGCGCGGTTGTGCCCCTGTTTACCGACCAGACAACTTGTCCGACAAGGTCGCTTCTCGAGTCTATCCTCTGGCGTGGCGGGCAGGCCCACGGTCGGAAGGTGACGAGGGCACGACGGCAGATTTTGTCTTTGCACGCGATCTTCGACCCGCCCGTAGCAGTATATTGATTCGAGCTCACGAAGTTTTATAGGTCAGAGTCGACGCCTGCAAGGCCAATGACAGCGTCTTGATCGTCAACGCCTTCACCGGCAAAGCAAAGATCCTATCTCTACGACTGGTCGGCGTGGAACAAACTACGAGACGGCTGTCACGAGACTTTAGCGCGATCACCTGGCGCCATATGCGGCGAGCACGTGCTTCAGCAGCAGACCTCCTGGTCAACACGGCCATGGACACACAGACCGCAGGGGAGCTCCGCTGCGGTGCAACAACCACGCCGAACCACCTCACCAGTGAGACAGCCAGGCGACTGGAGCAGGGCAGCCAGTCGGCCACAGCAGAGTTTTAAGCTACATTGACTTTCTTCTCTCTCTCTCTCTCTCTCCTGCAACACCATCCGACGATACTCGCAGCCTCCGCCGCCATGTGGGCGCTGCTCACAGCTTGATAGCGCGCAGATGGATGGCTGGGAGCGCTGCAAATTACTCCAAAGCATTAGTCGACGACCCGTGAGGCGCTGCGTGCAACCAGCTGCTCCGGTCCCCAGCCGGCTGCACCGCACCGAATCCCTGGCTGCTGCCATGGCTCGGTCACGATACCATGTGGCATGTGGAGCGCTTCGCACATCGTTGGCAATGTTTCAGCTCGTTTCGCTGCTTGAAGTTCCTCGTGCAGGGCGTCCATGTCGCCCAAGAGAATCCGATTTGCTGCGGCTCCGTCTCGTATAGTACTCGTTGCAGTTGGATGGATACTCGATAGATTAAATTGTAACTTAGAGCCGCTGGATGGCCACTTCGATCGTGGTCCGCGCGTTCGCGTGTCTAGTAAGCCTACAGCTCGTACAGCTCGTCCTCGCCCCTGTAGCTGGCCTGCTTCCGGACCGGCATGGTCTGGGTCAGGTCGAAGCCGCCGCTGGCCGCCATAACCATCCTGCGCAGAAGCTCCTCTTGCTCCGCCAGGCACTCGCTCAGCGATCGCGACTTGTTGCGTCGGCTGCCGACGCTGGCCGTGCGGCGGCAGTTTCCCCGCGGCATCTGGTTCATGGAGTAGACGGGCTGAACTGGCGTCGACGCGAACCGGTTCCGCACGCGGCTGTCCAGTAGGCTATCCTGCAGGCTGTCTTCCGGCCAGTGTTTGGAGTCGACAAGCGACACCGGGACCATGGACGCCGTGTCGACGATCTCGAACGAGTACGAGCGCTTGCCCACGTAGCTCTCTTCGTTGCCTTCGGCCACGGATTCGGTGCACGCGGTGACGGCGATGATCGAGTCCAGGAAGGACCCGTAGTCGTTGGTGGCCAGCTGCGATGACCCCGTGGACGACCGGCGCGGACCGAGCGTCATGGTCAGCGTCAGCCTTGTGGAGGACGACGCGCGGTCGTCCGAGCTGCCCACCGTCGAGGTGCAGGTGGTGGCGCTGGCCACGCTGAAGCGGAACGTCTGCTCCTTCCAGTTGCCCGTCTCAGTCTCCGACCACCACGAGATGCGCGAGGTCTCGACCTGCGTCTCCTCATTAGTGCTGCCGCTCGCCGACTCGGCGCTCGAGGGCGTGGCCTCGATCGTCGTCTTTCCGTTGGACGACGCCGTGGGGATGGCCGTGAGCACGCTCACGTCCGACTCGCGCGTCTTGGTCACGCACATCTTGCAGAACTTGGTCTTGACCTTGTGGAACGTGCGGCGCGAGTCGACGCCCAGCGACTTGTCGGGCGCGTCGCGCAGCACCACGCACTTTTTGCAGAAGACATCTCCGCACAGCCGGCAGTGCGAGCGCCGGCGGCCCGGGTGGAAGCGGCGCGAGCAGATGCCGCACGACCGCCGCGAGCGGTTGGGCACCCAGTTCTTGCGGCTGGCCAGGCCCTGCGTCGACAGCCGCTTCGAGTCGGAGAACATGGACATGTCCCGCAGGATGGCCATGAGCTGCTTGTTGTACTTGCTCGAGCCGATGTGGTCGTTCAGGTCGCTGTCGCACATCATGAAGAGCTGCGACTTGGCCTGCTTAGCGTCCACCGGGCGCACGATCACCACCAAGTGCGTCCGGAGCCGCTTGACCTTCATCTCCCGCGGGAGCGCGGGGCACTGTGGCAGGTCCAGCGGGATGGCCACGCGCACGCCCACGTCCCGGCCACGCAGGTCTTTGGTATACACCATGTACTCGAGGAAACACTCGTCGCGCTTCCTCGCGAGCGCGGACGGCTGCAGACAGACCCACTTGATGCCCATGTACAGGTGGTTCTTGCCGGCCGCCATGGTGTCGATGTTGCGCAGCACGGCCGCGTCCACGGCGTAGCCGAACATGTACTGGTTCCACTCGAAGAGCTCGCAGGCCGTCTCGGCGTAGAAGAAGTCCATGAAGTGCCGGAAGTCGGCGTTGATGCTGCCGAACATGCGCGTGTGACATGCGCGCGTGTCCTTCCTGCGGATGGTCGTGAGGTCCCCGACCCGCCCAAGCTGCGTCCAGTCGGTCCCGAGCTTGGCCAGCGGGCCCACCGACTCGTGCACGTTGTACTCGACCAGCGCGTCCTGCACGATGCGGCTCATCTTGTCCTCGAGCTGCTGCGTCTCGGCGGCCGACAGCGACACGGTCGGGAAGAAGTTGTCGGGCAGCGGGAACGAGCGCGCGCTGCCCAGCGCGGCGGACGGGCTGGCGTCTTGCGGCGGCATCGACTCGCTGGCTCTAGGACTGTTGTGAGGTGTGGAAGTTGTTGTTGCAGTGGCTGTCGATGCTGCGCTGTTACCGATCGAGCGATTGACTGAGGAGATGGATCGCTGGGTTGTGCGAGTGCTCTCGAACACTCGACGGAGAGATGACACCGCACCGAATCGACGCGAGTGCCGCAAAATTTGGAAATGGCTGCTGATCTCCCGCCTTGAATCACGCTTGGACTCCAAGTTGGAGGCGAACAGTCTGTACGACCTGATGACGGGACACCTCCGCCCGACCACCAAGCGCCTGGAGCAATCGCGCGGCCTGTCCATGGCTCTTTGGGGTCGAGTCGTGTCGATCGTGGGCGATGGGCTTTGGACAGGCGAGTTTGTGGGCGCGGAGCTGCGCTGCGACGACTTCGGTCCCACCTCTCGGCGGCGCCCGGTCTCTGAAGGCTGAAGCACTCGGCCCTTGCACTCCGCCAGCGATTGCATAGGAGGCACAGAACATTGATGATCGCAGGTGCACACGGAGGAGCCGGTTAGGGCGACAGTGGCTCGGTGCGGAGGCCTTAGCAAGCCGACGCTGCGTCCGTCTCTGCTCGGGCGATCAGATCTCGCAGGCCGCTGCTGATCTTGAAGAGTCCTCCGCCGCGGAGTCCACAGCTTTGCCGATACATTCAGTCAGAGCTTAGAGGACCCCGTTCGCGCCGCCCCGTTTCTGAGACTCGGTTGCCACCACAAACGCTTTGGAGTGCTGTCAGTATCTCTCGCGGGGCGCCGTCGAGCCTCGAACGAGGCGCCAAGAGACCCGACCATCTCTCGCTGGGGTGGCTGCCTTTGAACGCTGGATGTTGGCGTTTTGGGAGGCTCCGAGGCGTGCGTGTGGCCTTCCAACGCAATATCAAGACAGCAAGTGTCACATCCCGAGCACGACAATCATAACGTCAATGCAGAGTTAACAAGGCGCGTGAGCTTGTGATGTGTCTGTCATTACCAAGGTGGCGAGCGTTCGCCTATCCAAGGCCCATCGAGGACGCGCCAAGTGGCGACCCGCTCTCGCCTGTCGAGTTTAAATTTTACACCAGTCCATCGATGGCAAGGCTCTGTGTCCTTACACCCGCTGTTCTCGAACGTTCGCCTCTCGAGGCTCGCGAGTCGAGCCGCCAGCTGGATGGAAAGGATAGCTGACACCACCAATATGAGAGTCTCACGAGCCGATCCTTCTGCTCCAAGGCGCAACCACATGCTTGCAAGCGGCAATCCGACCGCTCATCACGCTATCACGCCGTGTTCAACGCGTTCATATCGCGCTCGTCTACGCAAGTGTATTTACATCTCATACAGCTTGACCTTGGTCCGTACCGGCCGCACCGCCGACCCCGGCACCGGCACTGACACTGGCACCGGCACTGACACTGGCACCGGCACTGACACTGGCACCGACGCTGGTGAGACCGCCAAGCCGGCCACTGCGGGGCTGACGTTCACGCTAGCGCTCGCGGGGCGCGGGTATCCGCTGAAGGCGAGCATGCGTCGCAGCAGCTCCTCCTGCTCGGCAAGGCTCTGGTCGAGCGTGCGTGGGGACTTGGGCAGGCTGCCAGACGACAGGACGCTGTGCGTGTACGACGGCCTCGGCCCCGAGAAAAAGTCCATGTCGCCGTCGTCACTGCCGAACGCAGTGGCACTCGGTCGCCCGCCGGCGGACGAGACGCTCGACATCCGAGTGGCGCTGCGCTGCGACAAGCGAGACACGGGCATCATGTCCGTCGTGTCGATCGTCTCGGCCACGTCGACCGTCGGGTCGAAAGTGCACTGCTGCCCAGGCGGGAGACTGACGTCCTTCGTGAAGTCGCTCACGAGTTCCACGCCATTCGTGTCGCTGCTGTCGCTCGCCTCATCCTGGATCGCCTCGAGCGTCGTCATGAACGACATTTTGTCCATTGACGAGTCCGAGCGAGCTGACACGGACGAGCGCTCGTCGTCCTGCAGCTCCGAACTCGAGTACAGCGACAGCTTGCCATCCTCGGACTCAGTCTCCGACCACGTCGAGCTGCGCTCGTCGTATTCCCAGTTCGAGTGCGAATAACTGTCAGACCGATCGGGTTTAGTGGCGTCAGGAGCGGCGACTGCCTCCACTTGTACATCAACCGTCGTTGCTCCAGCCACGGCGGTGCCAAAGGCGACGGAAGTAGCGCCTTCAGGGACGCTGTCCCCATCGGTAGCGCTGGACGCAGTGATGACGCCGGGCTTCAGCACCGAATCGTCCGCCTCTCGCATCTTGGTGACGCACAGCATGCAAAATTTGGTCTTGACCACCTTGAACGTCTTGTCGGCGCGCGTGCGCTCTCCCTTCGGAGCGTCGCGCACGATGACGCATCGCCTGCAGATCACCTCTCCGCAAAGTCGGCAGTGGTGCCGGCGCCGCGCCGCATGGAACTTCCGCGAGCACAGCTTGCAATTGCGGCGCGACTCGCCCGGCACCCAGTCGTTCCGGGTGACCATGCCCTGCACCAGGATCCGGCGCGAGTCCACGAACACGGCCATGTCCTTTAGGATGTTCATCATCTTCTTATAGTAGCTGCTCGTGACGGCCAGGCCGTTGAAATCGTTCTCGGACAGCATGAAGAAGTCGGTCACGAACGGGTCGTTGGGCACGGCGCGCGAGATCCACACCGTGTACAGCCGGATGCGCTTGGTCTTGTACTCGGGCGGCAGTGACGGGCACTCGGGGATGTCGAGTGGCAGCGTGACGCGCACGCCCACGTCTCGACCCTTGGTGTCCTTCGTGTGCGTGAGGTACTCAAGGTAGACGTTGTCGCGGCGTTTGACGAGCGTCGATGGCTGCAGACAGGTCCACTTGATGCCCATGTACAGGTGCGGGCGGTCCGAGGCGGCCGTGTGGATGTTGCGCAGCACCTGTGTGTCCACGACGTAGCCGAACATGAACTTGTTCCACTCGAAGAGCTGACGCGAGGTCTCGGCGTAGAAAAAGTCGATGAAGTGGCGGTAGTTGCCGTTGATGCGCCCGAAGATGCGCGCGCGGCTGGGCGTCGGGTTGGCCGGGTCCTCCTTGCGGATCGTCGTGAGCGAGTCCACGTTGCCGATGAGCGACCAGGGCGCGCGGTACACGGGGTACGCGCCGAGTGCCTCGTGGGCCGCGTACTCGTCCAGTGCCTCCTTGACGATCTGCTCCATCTGCTCCTCGTACCGGTCGGCCTGCTCTTCCGACACATTCAGCGGTGGGAAGATGTCGTCCGGCAGCGGGAAGAGCTTGGTCCGGCGCTTGCCGGCGGCCGCGGACGCCACATTCGCGTTGCCAGTGGAGCTGCGGGGCCAAGGATCCATCAGTCGCGGATAAGAGACCCTCTCGATGGGAGGGGGATAAGAGCTACAGCTACGTGAGAGCGCACCTGGAGGACGACGCGGTCGACTGCTGGCGCTTCCACGGCAGCCGCGAGAGCGCGGCAGGTGCGTCCTGCGTCTCCGGCGCCGGCGGCTGCCCTGGCTGCGGCGGCTCCTGCTTCTCCGCCATGCTCTGCTGCTCGCTAGCTACACCTGAGGCGGTCGTACGCACGGAGGACCCACTCGCGTTGGCCTCCGTCTCGTTCGTGGAATGGCCTCGACTGGCACTTCAGAGCCGAGGGAGGAGCGTGAGAGAGCCACGCCGCCGCCCCCGCGCCGCCGAAGGAAGAGCGGGCGCAGAGGAGCGAGCGGAGCAGAGAAGCCGACGGTGGGACCCGCACACGCGCGGGCGCATTTTGAAGGTCGCCACGCCGTCAGACGGCCAACATGGCGCCGCGGCGTCAGGTGGTACGGCTGTCAAATAATATCATATTCAGGTTTTACTCATTCTGAGAGGTTCTCAAAGTATTTAGTTGTCATAACTGAGTATTATGCTAAGTGGTAGTACTGAAAGACAAAGGTTATTGCGCCGCAGCTGTCTCCTCCTGACACACGCCGCCGACAGTTGGCCTAATGGCGAGTGTTAGTAACACCGCTGTACAAGGCACGTCCGCCGGCGACGAGCGTCAACACTCCAGGCGCATACACGTCCTGCCCATGATAATGTGCGAAGTGCGTGCACTTCACGCGAGAGGAGGCGGCTGGGAAAGCCCAAAGACACGTGGGAGCTCACGCGATTAGCGCCAATGGTGGCTCTCCGCTTGGCGCCGCCGTGGACGTCCGCTCAAGTCGACGCTCAGGCTCTGGAGCCCCTTGATGCTGGAGGAGCTTCGAGTGCTTCGTGACTCGTCTGGGCCGGTTGCTGGTCCAGCGCGTTGCTCACGTGACCGCTCGCCCTCCGGAATCATTCGCAGCGCTGCTCTGTCCTCTCGGCAGTCCGGATGCTGCAAATGATGCAGGCGGTCAGTGGTATAGGCTCTGAAGGTCACGGGTAACTGGGTGCTTCACGCGGCAGTCGGGATCTCGAATGAGGATTTGCATGGGGCGCCACTATAAATACGCTGATGCTGCTAAGAGTGTTTTGCAATCACGCGAGCAGCCGATCGGTCGGCTGGCGGCTCTTCAAGATCGTGTGGCAGGTCTCCAACGGCGTCACTAACCCAGCGGACGCGGCCATGGCCGACGCGGAGCGCGCACGGCTGCTGTTGCACTGGATCAACTCGCTGCCACTGACTAACTGCCTGCTGGTGGACGACCTCGCCGACCTGCGCTTCGGCGACGTGCTGGCCGACATCGCCCGCTGGGTGCAGGTGACGTCTC
This sequence comes from Phytopythium sindhum, assembly GCA_023334395.1. Lineage (NCBI taxonomy): Eukaryota > Oomycota > Peronosporomycetes > Pythiales > Pythiaceae > Phytopythium > Phytopythium sindhum. The sequence continues at coordinate 54,437 of JAASGW010000053.1, forward strand.
CAACCGCCTCATGCTATCAACCGGGGTGGTCGCCACAACTGACCAAGCTCTGCTCAGCAGCACCGGCGTCGTGACGTGTGGGGTGAGCGGCAGGGCGGCCTCGGAGTGCTGCCTACGATCGACCAGCAAGGAGTGGTGGAGCGGGTACGAGCGGTCGTGCAGCTGGCGGCGAGCGAGTGCCGGAGCGCCGATGGCGACGCGGTGTTCGTCCTCAACAGCGCCGACTGCGTTGCGCATGTCATGGAAGGCGACTGCAGTGCAATTGGCGCGGTGGTTAGCGTGTTCAAGCGACTGAGTCATCAACTTCCGCCTCAGCCAAGGCGACGATCTTCTCCCACCGCGTCCGATAAGCTACGCGCACTTCAAAAAACTCTAGCGGAAGAAGAGGCATCCAAGCCAAGAGAGCTTGAACGCACCCGGACCAAAGAGAAGCACGACATACTCGACAAAGCAACCTTGGTGCTGCGTGCTGGTCCACCACGTAGCAGCAGGGCCCCTGCCGATATTGTGCGGTCGATAAGTGTTCCTGCCGTAGAGACTGCACAACCGAAACCTGCAGAACCAGGGTTGACGGTCAAGAAAAAGCGGACAGGGTCCAAGCTGGGCGCGTGCAAACCACGTAGCTCGACGTCAGGTCCTGCCAAGCGCAGCACTAGCGTCACAGCCCTCACGACCAACTCTCACAACCAGCCTTTGCTTGGTACGAGTTGTGCTTTTCACGATGAAATGGGGCTGCATGTCTTTGGAATGCTTGACCCGACAGCCAAGTCAAAAGATGCGAGACGCGCTACGACGGTCACTAGCGATTGTGACGATGAAATGGTGAGGAGAGCTCATCAGTGGTTGACTCAGTCGCTCGGCATCGAGTTGCCCTTGGAGCATCGCTTTTCGGACACAAGGCAGCAGTCTAACCAGCGAAAACAGCCACCACGAAGAGACTCGAGGCGAAGTGCGCGAGCCCAAGCTTGCCCATTGCTAAAACCATTCCAGGACGGCGTCCTGCTGTGCCAAATCGCCGCGGCCGCACTTCGTCTCGCGGGTCGAGACAATCAATCTCAGCAGTCAGCAGCAGTGGGATGGAATACCAGCGATATGGACACAGTGAGTCTGCGTGGATTTGAGCGCAATCCACGAACGCGCGCGGACTCGATTCGCAACATTGCTCTTGCGCGATCTGTCTTCCGGCGGCTTGGTGTGCCAGAACACTCGCTCACCGCACTGGAAGACCTCGGGAATTCTTCATCCCCACTGGATGTGCCTGCGGTTTGGCGTGTGCTGGACGAGCTTCGCGACATTTACACCTTTCACGGATTCGCATTAAGAGGTACTACATCGATCAAGGCGACAGGGTCTACAGGCAGGAAAGCTGTCAAAGCGGGCAAGCGACTGCCTTGCACTGAGCAACAGTGTTCCAGCCATGATTCGGGCGGTGGAGGTGACTTGCATGAGCCCTGCGCAGACGCCGTGAAGTCCCGAGGTTACATTTCAGCAGAGCAGTGCGCAGCGGTCGATGACTGGCTGTCTGCGCTGGAAATAGGCGTCGAAGTGCGTGGCGAATCTCTCCTAGGTCGTAGCTGCTGGTGAATGGGCTACTAACCACAGCAATGTGCCTGGTAGAAAAACTCGCGTGGAGTGCTGCAGGACGCACTACGCAACGGCGTACTGTTGTGGTGAGTGAACTCCGTCTGAGGTGGATGTTGAGTTGTGGAAACAAGAGACCTCACCCGCTTCCTGTCCTCGCAGTTCTCTCCGTCCCCACGTGTTTCCTGCGGAGCCATCACCATGCGCTTACTACAAAACTCCACGGTCATTGATGGAAGCGAGGTAAGTGCGGCTATCAACGCGAGCGACTACGTGGAAGTATTTTCCAGTCACTGATCTTGCAACCATGTGCTGTGGCATTGACAGGGAGAACATCACGAGAGCGCTGCGCGATGTATCTGATTTGCTGCCAATCTCTGTACGCGACGGCTACACCGGTGCCCAGGCGGTCGAAGACATTCTACTGGGCGATCGGCAGGTTGTCTATGGGCTCCTTTGGCATTTGTGGCAGCACTCAAAGGCACGTCAGGACAGAAACGACCAAGAAATCTATCAGAGTGGCGACGCTGAAATGTCTACAGTTTCGTCGGAGGTTCGTCCGACGCCAATCATGCTCGACGTTCCTGCCATCGCTCTCGCGGAGGAAGACGATCGATTACGTCGCAGTACTACGGATGGGGTAAGCGCCAAGAGGCTGATCGACACGCGTGAAAGCAGCACTGAGCAGCGTGAGATCGCCGGGGAACCGCAAACGAGCGACGACGGAGACATTTTCCCGATGAGAAGTGAAGACGTCGGACGTGACAACTCTCACCCTGAAGATCCTGTCACCGACGAGTCTGAAGACGTCGCAATCCAAGTCAGCAATTTGCGAAAGGAGTCAGCCCCAGCGGGTGAGAGTCGCACTGCCGATGGAGCTTTGCCAACGGTACAAGGTGCGACTTGCATAGGATGTCTTTAGTTTGTGGATGCAGCTTTCACAGTTTTGTGTTTGCGATAGATCGCCCACTACTTCGGGTCGTGACGCTTCACACGCTAAAGCGACAGCTCAACCTCCAACGCCAACCTTCGCCAGTCCAAGTGGACCAACAGCAGCTCGTCGCTGCGGAGAAGCAAGTTGACACAATTCTTCTGTGGCTGAAAGGACTGAGCATCCGACTTGAGCGCCCTGACGTGTTCCAGGTGAGTCTAGATCAATCCATCGTGTGTCGTGCACTAATACTAAGAGCTAGTGGGTCGACAGGATCCGTCGGCTGCTCTCACCGAGTTCCAGTCGGGCGTGCTGCTGTGCCGGATCGTCGAGAAAGTCGAGTACATGCGCGGGGTCCCGGGTGTTGTCGCCCCCAAAGCGGGCAGCATCACAAGGGCGAGCGCTCTGCACAACATCAAGAAAGCGTTGGCTATCTTTCAGCACAAGAAGGTTCGGAGTGTTCACCATGTGCAGTTGAGTTACGTGCGTCGCTTTCGTGATTTTGGCACTGTGTCTAATCTTGGGCGCTTTGCAGACCATGCCGCTCCACTTACTGCGTCGCGCCAGTAGCATCTACAAGGGCGATCGGGCCACGATCCTTTGTCTTTTGGTGGAGATCCGCAAGGTAAGTCCATTTAGACTGTACGATTGCTTCTGATGTCCTCACGCCGCTGTTCTCAACACTGGACGATAAATTGCAGGCGTACGGACATCACCACACGATCAAACCCAAGTCGCACCTTGATGCTTTGCAAGTCCAAACGGACTGTGATCCCACTGTGGAACCGCAGCACGATGCGGCCGCCATCGATGCACCAGACAACTCCAACGGTTGATGCGGTCAGCAAAGGGATCGGCTACCGTTTAAACTTGGCTCGCGACGTCAATCTGCTGCTCTGTTCTGCCGCTACCGCTTCGATTTGTACATGGCGACCAGTGCGTCGGCGGTGTTCTCGTATCTTTGACCTCGGCTTGCACTCCATTCGCCTGAAGGAGTTGATGAGGCCCTGTATGAAGCCAAGCTGCTCAGTGCCACACGTTGCAGATACTGAATGGGGCAGATAGCTTCGGACAGAATAGCGTACTCAGTACTATACTAACTTAGGTTATACTTTGTAGGTCAACCTAATTTGTAGCTCGAGCTCAAATATCAACCAATAAATCATTTTGATAAAAAGAATATATACCATATGCAAACAATCCATTAATTGTTAGGGAAGACTCAAATCGAACCTAACCGAGTTACCTGTCCCACCTAAGTGCGCCAGATAACTTCAACTTCACCGCACATGACGCCGCCCTGCGGAGGATGCAGCCCTCCTCAGTGCACCACGCCGAAGGTCCCATCAGCGCCACCCATTTAGAGGATCACCCAGCTAGTGAGCTCGTTACCGAGAGACACTGGGCGCACCACGCGGCTTGAGTGCCCCCAACAGCCCACCGCACGCTGACGGGGCCAAGAGGCGGCCGAGCTGAGCACTGCTGACACGTCTCGCCAACTAGTGCGCGCTGCAGGATAAGCGAGCGTTTTGCCGTCCGCGTACGTTGTGTAACAGCCAGCGAAATGCTGCCAGCGGCATCTTCACGTCGCTGACTTCCCTCCAGCTCATCGACCCACGCGCCTCACCTTCCCACAATCGGCCACGCCGCACACGCCTCATCACGAGCAGGACGCGGACGCCAGGCGCACAGAAACGCCCGCTCCGTGCGCTGCGGCTGCTTCTGGCCGTTGAGCGCACGCTCCGGCCTCCTGCCGCTCATTCCTGTGGCCGGTCACCTCCCCCTTCCTCATTATCAACAGCAACGCAGCGAGCGGGTGGCCGCGCCGGTTGACGGTTCTTCTGACGCCGGACGCGTTCGTAACCGCGGCGACATGCTGGTTTCAATATGCGACCGGCCATTGTTAACACATAACCGCTACGGTCCAGTCGCATAGAAACTTTTTACCGCCATTATCTGTGGAAGGAATCTTGAAAAGGTGTCCGACGCCTTCCCCATACCCCCCCTCCTGGCTCAGTCTGCGACTTCCGGCGACCGCCCCGCCCTTCGCGCACCCCTCTCCAGCTCGTACGCGCGCCCACAGGCGACTACAGACGTGGGCGCTTCCTCCTGTGCGCTTCCCGCTTCAGCGCGCGCCCCTTGACGCGCAAAAGCGCGCTGTAACAGCAGCGGAACATTCCTGCCGATCGACAGCAGACAGGGATTGACATGGCGCGGCGGAGCCCCGAGATGTGGAGCGCGGCGACGCAGCCGGCGCCCGCGGGTCGTGACGTGATGGCGCCCACTGCCCTGCGCCGCGCGGACTCGGTGGACCGCGCGGAGGACGCGGCTGCGCACGTAGCCAACAAATCCAAGACGCTGTTCGCGCGGCTGTTCCGCTTACGCGGGCGCCTGTCGTCCGCCGACAGCCTCGAGCCGTCGCCCGCAATCACCAGGGACAGGGGCCACGCGCCACCGCCGCACGCGCCCGTGTCGACGTTGTTCCGGTCGCTCCACCTGCGCGGCAAGAGTGCGTCCAGTGACGACGCTGTAGACAACGACAGCAGTAGTAGCAGCAGCGCCAGGGACTCCAACCGGCCGCCAGTGAGCGACACCAACGCCGAAGGGAAGCGCAACGGCCGCGGCCGGCGACTGGTCGAGCAGCACGCGCGCGCGCCGCCGGTCCCACGGCCGGTCAAGGCGCCGACCGCCAAGAGCGGCGTGCTGATGGAGTCGGTGCTGACCAAAGTCGCGCCGCACCGGTACTGGCACTCCAAGGTCTGCACCGCTTGTCGTTTGGCGAGCTATCGCGTCGTACGCAGTAGTTGACCGCATCTAACGTGTTGATCTCTGTCCTGCTGCTGCTCTAGCACGCGTACTTTGTGCTGGAAGAAGACAGCAGCTACAAGGCACGCGTGCCCGACGTGCCAGGTGCGATGGCCCCAGCACGCATCGTGCTCCGCCAGTACCGCAAGGCGGTGGACGCGCGCACCAACCGGTTGGAGCTGGTGGTGAGCCAAATCGTTCTCTCGGAGCTCGACGTCGTGCGCGACCTGCGCCAGGACCCGCAACTCAAGTTCGGGCTCGAGCTGCTGTTCGTGAACCCGGAGGAGTGCCCCGAAGTGAGCATTTGGTCGAGCACGGCGGCTACATTGGCGCCGCCACACACTGCGCTCGGTTCTGACGGTGACACCGGTCTCCACTCGCTCCGGTTGATGGCCAGTGACGCGGCGACCCACTCGCAGTGGCTCCGCGCTCTCGCCGCCAGCATTTCGCGGCTCATTGTCCAGTCGCACAAGCACTACCCGAATGATTCGCCGTTGATCGAGCAGCGGCATCGAGTCGTCGTACCGAGCGAGGTCGGGATGGAGGCGAGTCGCCTGCAGAACCCTCGGTCGATGGCGGAGACGAGATGCTCGCCCATCCGCGCCAAGGTCGCACCGATCCAGTACTACACCGCACGAAACAGTGGCAGGCGCGAAGCTGCTGCAGCGGCGAAGGGCGGACGAATGCACGCCGACCGCGATAGTAACCACACGAGCGATGACTCCACATACCAAGCTGCACCTAAGCACAACACTCGGAACAGCGGTGCTATGGTTGCTGGGGCGAAGCTCAACAGTGGAGTTCGACGACGACTGCAACATAGTGACGATACGCTAAACGACACCAGTGAGGACAACTACGGCGACGGCGAGAACGAATGCAAAGACGGCAACAACAGCTCCAGACACAGCGACTTTAGCGATGGTAATCAGGCTCAAACAGATGATGAAGCAGGAGACAACCAAGAAGACGACGGGCGATCCGACACTCAAGACACATTGCCGGAGTTTGTGGTCTGCGTGGCGCCGTCTGACGCAGGATCTGGGTCGACCGTGTACCAGAGAAGCGAGCCCGAGCAGAGAGATTCCGACTGCCATCATGGAGTAGACGACGGAGGTTCGATTGCGTCTGCGTCTCAGGACGTTCTCCGAAGCGGCAAAGTTGCGCCGGCTCCATCTTACGACCAGGCGATTGACCTCGACAATGATGCAGACAGTAGCGAGCCGGACAACAACGGTAGCGTCGAGGTAATTAAAAGCGACGGGTCGAGCTCGACGGGCGGGCACAGAGCTTCCACGAGCAGCGTGCCGTCGAACAACCGCGGTAGCTTCGGCGCCCGCTTCCGTCGCTCGGACATCTCGTCGTTTTACCCGTTTCAGCGCTCGCAGACGCACACGTTCAACTCTGGCGGGCAGGTGTTCACGCTGGACACGCGCTACCGTCTGCTCAAGTCGATCGGCAACGGCGCCTACGGGGCGGTAATCGCCGTGAAAGACGCCGTGGCGGGCGAGAACGTGGCGGTCAAGAAGATCACGAACATCTTCGAGGACCTGGTGGACGCCAAGCGCATCCTGCGCGAGATCCGCCTGCTCCGGCACTTCGACCACAAGAACATTACGCGGCTGCTGGACCTGGCGCCGCCGCCGTCCAAGAAGCACTTCGAAGACATGTACATTATCACGGAGCTGATGGAGACAGACCTGCACCAGGTGATCTACTCGATGCAGCCCATGTCGGACGACCACGTCAAGTACTTCCTCTACCAGATGCTGTGCGCGCTGCACCACATCCACTCGGCGGGCGTGCTGCACCGCGACATGAAGCCCAGCAACATCCTGCTCAACTCGAAATGCGATCTCAAGATCTGCGACTTCGGCCTCGCACGCGGCGGGCTTCGGTCCGACAGCGACAGTGCTCGCTCGCTCGAACTGACCGAGTACGTCGTCACGCGCTGGTACCGCGCGCCGGAGATCATGCTCAACTGTCTGCATTACACGGAGGCCATCGACGTGTGGGCGGTGGGGTGCATCTTCGCCGAGATGCTGCTGCGCGAGCCACTGTTCCCCGGCAATGACTACATCCACCAGCTCAAGCTCATCGTCAAGTTCCTCGGTACGCCTAAGCAGGAGGACATTGCGTTCGTCAAGAACGTCAAGGCGCTGCGGTTCCTCGCCAAGCTGTCGATCTCCAAGCCCAAGAAGTGGCGCGACGTATTCGCCGGCCACGACGTGAACCCCCTCGCGATCGACCTGCTGGCCAAGATGCTCATGTTTAACCCGACCAAGCGGATCTCGGTCGAGGACGCGCTGCAGCACCCGTACTTGGCCACCTTCTACGACGACATCGACATCAAGCAGTCCTCGCCGTTCGACTTTTCGTTCGACCTGCCGGACGACCAGCTCTCGCGCGACGCGCTCGTCGACCTGCTGTGCGAGGACATCGAGCACTTCCACCCATCTATCTCGTCGCTCGTGCCGCCGCCCCCGCCTGCCGTCTCCACCGCTGGTAGTCGCTTCTTCCGCCTGGGAATGACCGCGTCGGCCAGCTGAAGCGCCCAACACGTTTGCTGCATGGTTAATTAATGCAAATCTTCGGTTGTCACAGGAGAGCGGCGCGTGTGGTGTAAGTGGCTGCTCTTGTTCGTCAGTGTGACTCGTCCACTGCTCAATAACTCGCTCAATCACGCGTCCGTGAGCCCGCACTCATGCAGGAACTGGCGCACGTCGTTGCGCAGCGCAAAGCCCGAGCGTACGTTGCACTGGATGCTTTCGTCGAGCGATACGATGTGGTGGTACCAGTACGACGGCACGTACAGCACGTCGCCCTGTCCGACGACCACCTCGGTCGCGGGGCACGCGCGCGCGTCCTCGGGCAGCGTGTCCACGTCCGACCAGTTGACCGACGTGTGGCGCTTCGACTGGCCCTTCGAAAGCAGGTGCAGGCACGAGCAGACGCTGGGCGGCGACAGGATGTACCGCTTGCTGCCGCGCACCATGGCGATCATGTTGAGCCCGCCGTCGACGTGGCCCTCGGCAATGATACCGCGCATGCCGAGTCGACAGCGCATGCCCTTGTCCCGCGCCATGTGCTCGTCTCGGATGAACAAGTCACCATAGGGCGTCTCCTTCTTGGCACGGGCCGGGTCTAGGAAGCGCAGTTCGTCATAGATGAAGGCCGCGCGCTCTTCGAAGTCGGCCTGCTTGAGCAGGAAGTAGTAGAAGTCGTGCGCCTCGCCGGGTGACAGCTGCTTAGTGGCCGCCACCGCGTCGACGAACTCCGGGTACGTCCACCACTTGGACTCGTACGTCGGCTGCTCGCCCCGCAACGCGTCCGACTTTTTGTAGTACATGAAGTGGCTGTTATTGGCCACGTGCACCTTGAAGCGCTGCGTTGGCGAGAACTTGGTCGTCAGGTACTGCCATCGACAATCCGTCAGTCACCAAGTAACATGATGCAGCACCATGACTATCTATCTATCACACACCTCGTCCGTCCAGCGGTCGCCGGCGGCGGTCAGCTCCGGGACCCCGTAGGCGATGAACGGCACCTCCATGTCGTGGAAGAGCTTCGCCAGCCAGAACTCGTACTGCGGCACCGCAAAACCACTTGTCTCGTCAGACCAATCCATTCAACGCACCGTCAACAGGCTGGGGATCGCACCGGGTCCGACACGTCGAAGCGGCAGATGCTAGAGAAGAGCGCGGCCGGTGGGCTCTGCGGGTCGTCAGGCGACCAGTTGTGCAGGATGTCGGCTGCCGGGAAGAGCTGTGGGTACGCACGGCAGCCGACGTCCCCATCCATCTCGCACTGGAAGCGCAGCGCCGGCAGGTCGCATGCGAAGCGGCTGGGCTCGCCGTTGGGGTAGACGCTGGGCAGCGGCCTGGCCAGCGCGCGACCGTCCAGCTTGACGACCTGCGGTCGCCGTGACGTGCGCAGCTGCGGCGCCGTGGTCTCAGTCGCGGCCGGGGCGCGCAGGAGAGTCAGCGCCGCCGCGCAGAGCGCCAGGAGCAGCAGCAGCGCGCGCAGGAGGCCCGACCGGCCGCCACCCAGAGAAGAAGAGACCCGCCGCAGCGCCTGGTGACCCACTGCGGCCAGGCGGCGGCGCGGGGAGGAAGAGGGAGGCACGCGACGCCGCGCCTTGTTCATGGTTGCGGAAGGTGGTCGGAGATGATGAAAGTGAGCATTTCATCAGTGGGGAAAGTGAAGCAGAGCGGAGGTTGCGTGAAGGTGGCACATCACTCCTCATTCTGCAACGTAAGGGTAACATAAACTATGTTGCTCAAGAGCAACGTAATCAAATGTAGCCATTTATGGCGTGTGCAGCACGACTAGCAATGACATCATGGGGATGGCATCATGGCATTCATCTCCGACGGTCGAAGCGGTCGGTCTATAGTAGGTCGCCTTCTTACTGTTGGTCCAGGAACGGGTAGTCTGTGTAGCCGCGGTGATCGCCGAAGTAGAACGTGTCGGCGTCGAACGGGGTGAGCGGCGCGTTCTTCTTGAAGCGCTCGACGAGGTCCGGGTTGGAGATGAAGTAGCGGCCGATCGCGACCATGTCGGCGGCGCCGTCCTCGACGATCTGCACGGCCGAATCGCGGTCAAAGCCCGACGCGGTGATGAGCACGCCTTTGTATACGTCGCGGAACTGGCGCGCCGCGCCGTGGTCAGGCGTGCGCGGGTTGCGGAAGTGGTAGCCGCGCGGCTCGATCAAGTGCGCGTACGCCAGGTCGTAATCGTTCAGCTTGTTGAGCACGTACGAGTACGTCGCGATGGGGTCCGAGTCCGTGTCGCCGAAGCTGCCGCCGAAGGGGGACAGCCGGATGCCGACCCTGCTCGACTCGACGCTCGATAGGATGGACTCGAGCGCCTCGAACAGGAACCGCGCGCGGTTCTCGACCGAGCCGCCGTATTGGTCGGTGCGGTCGTTGATGCCGTCGTGTAGGAACTGCTCCAGCAGGTACCCGTTCGCCGCGTGCAGCTCCACGCCGTCGAAGCCCGCGGCCAGCGCGTTCTCGGCCGCCACGCGGTAGTCGCGCACGACGCCCGGGATCTCGTGCGTCTCGAGCGCGCGCGGCGGCACGGGCGCCTGGCGCCCCTCGCGCGTGGCGATCTTCTTGCCCGCCGTCACGTTCTCCATCTTGGCGCTGGACGACACGGGCAGGATGCCGCCGGGCTGGTTGAGCGGGTGCGAGATGCGGCCCGTGTGCCACAGCTGCAGGTAGATGCGCCCGCCCTTGGCGTGCACGGCCTGCGTGATGGGGCGCCACGCGCTAATCTGCTCGGGCGAAAAGATGCCGGGCGACCCGAAGGACCCGCGCGCCGAGGGCGTGATGTTAGTGGCCTCGGCGATGATAAGCCCGCCCTCGGTCGCGCGCTGGTCGTAGTACGTGACACCCAGCGGCGTCTGCACGCCCTCCTCGCCCGTGCGCAGGCGCGTCAGCGGCGCCATGGCCACGCGGTGCAGCAAGCGGATCGGGTCTTTCTTGCCGCCCAGCGTGATGGGCGTGAACAGCTTGGCGGCGGTCGACGGCGGCGACATGACAGACGGAGGCGGCGGATTCGGAAATGGACTACGTGCGTCACTAGTGCCACGCAGCACTTGATTACCTATCTAACAACATATCATCTGTATACTAATAATAAATACCGGAAAACATTGTATAATTATGTTATTTATCCTTTATAAAATGAATAGAAAAGTAAAGTTTATTACTTTTGGGTCATCAAAGCAGGTGATGACGTCCGTCGACCAGTTTACGCCAGCATAGCGAACCCAAGCGAAACAAAAGCAGGTCCAGCCAGCTCAAAAGCAATTCGATTAGGCAAAATGTCAGTGCAACCCAACCAAAAAGGGCCAAGCCTCCGCGTCACCCCCAACATGCAGGCGCAAAGTGTCGTGTGGCCTCTTCGCTCTATAGGGGAACGTCTTATCAGTGCAGCCTGCAGTTCACCAGTAGCGACGGCCCCAGCTCCCGCGCCACGGGTAGGCGCCCCACCAGCCGCGGCCGCCGTACGGCCCCCCTCCGTAGAACCCCGGGCCAAAGAAGCCCTCGTGCCCGCCATCTTGCTTACCGTCCTGCTTGCCATCCTTGCCGCCGTATTGGTCGCCGCCCTGGCCTCGAATGGCCTGGATTGGGGTTGCTGCTTCGCTCGCGACTGCGGTCACTGCTCCGCGCATCGCGGTCGGGTCAGCCGCATCGGTCGTGAGCGCGGAGACGGCGGCGATCGCAGCAGCGAAGAGAGCGGAAAGCTTCATGCTTTCTATGTGCGAGAAGCTTCGAGTGGTGTCGGAGGAGAAAAAAGCACTGCGGAGGAGAAACGAGAGTGAGAAGCCGGAGAGCGAGCTGTCTGTTTGCAGGCAAACGCACTCATGACTGGCGAAAAAATCGATGCGAAAAGAGGTGACTCGGATGTTTCTTGGCCACTTTTCTCTGTATTCATGGTGCATCTGTCGAGAGAGCATGCACGTCCATCACGCGCGTTTTCACGAACCAGCAGCACTGCGAACGGTTCCTTCCTAGTTGCAGCAATCTACCCTTTCAGCCATTGGCGACAGCTCGCATTATAGTTTTCGCTTCGAGCTCCGCCGACTCACAACAGACAACTGTCACTCGATGAGAAACCGTGAAGCTCACTACTGTCTTCACTGCCACGATCATTGGTGCGTTTGCGCTCGCGGCTGCTGCCGCCGACCCGCCCGAGATGCGAGGAGCTATGTCAACCAAGGACGGCTACCGCGACTCGGACCAAGACAAACAGTACAGCAAGCCGGGCGGCAAGCAGGAAGAATTCTTCGGTCCGGGGTTCTATGGCTACGGTGGCTGGTCGTACCCCGGCTTTGGCCCGTGGAGCGGACCGTGGGGCCGCCGCTTCTGGTGATTGAGAACAAGTCGTGGCATGGCTTCTTCTGGTGCTGATCGGGGCGACTTCAGTACGTGGCAGTGGAATCCAGACGTCAGCTCTGCTCCATAGTTAGCGTAGGTGATGTATTTGCAGGGCGCAGCAGCGACCAACACGGTAGCGAGGCGATAAGACAGCACCAATGCACGTGTGGTAACCATTTCGATCAATCTGTCACTTCAACTTCAAGATCCATTGGCGATATCGCACTTAAATGAATCTAAAGGGTATGTTTCAGTGTTCATTCGAGGTACAGCCACGGACAAATTCTTACAAAATGCCTAGTAATTTGCACTGCAAGCAAATCTTTGATACGAACATGAAGATATCAAACCGTGTCATTAGTCGTTTCGGCCGCCCGTTTTATTTTTTTGAATTTTCGCAGCAAAAGTCAACCGACGGGCCGCAACGCAAAGCAGGAAACGGCGCCGCCGATCGCGTTCTGGGCGCGAAAACCTCCGCGTCCTCGGCCCGCTTGGCGCTCTTCCAGCGCCGCAAGAAGCGCTCTCTTGCCTCCGCCGTTGTGCTCACCGGTTCCCCCAGCGCTCGGTGGTCCGGAATCGCTCGTTTCCGCCGCGGAAAACCGCCCCGAAGTGGTCGTTTCCCCCTGTCGAGCTCCACCGCGACACTCTGCGTTTCGCGCTGCCAGTCAACTGCTTCACGCGGTTTCTCAGGTAGAACGCGTTGCTGTGGCTTTCTAGACGCAACATGCAGCCGGCCATGCAGACAGCAGGGCCCGTGGTGACACTGTCGGCGGACGAGGGACGCGCCCATGATGAGGACGCGCACGTTGCGCGGCGCGTGCTGGCGCGCACCAACGCGCTGCTGAGAACGCTGGGCTTCGGGGACCGGTCATTCGCGCGTGTGGCCGACCTAGTGGCCAGCGTGTCGTCCATGAGCGTCGCACTGTACGAGAAACTGTTCCAGTTCCGCCTGCGCGACGTCGTCCGAGTGCCGCGGACGCTGCAGGACTACGAGCACAACGCTCAGCTCGTGGTGGACGCGTTGGCTAGTGCATTGCTGGAGCCAGCGGCTGGTGACACCCGTGATACTTCAAGAATCCAGTCAAACAAACCGTTGACGGGCAGGCGTCTGTGCTTGGGTGACTGGAGCGCTATTTTGAAGCTGGTCGAGAAGCTCGAGCAGGTGTACGCTATCCTGTACGACGACGACGGCACCTTCCGCGGTGGGATGCTGCCCGTTGGCGATAGGAACGAGCAGGAAGGTGCCTTGGTACCGACAGGCGAGACAGGAGACGCCCCACTGTCGCCAAAGAAGACGAGCACGAGCAGACTGCAGGCGTCCTCGACTGCGAGGGCCGAATCTCGGCGCAAGATCAAGCGAAAAGCCGCTCGAAGTGCGACCACGAGACACGGCACTATGCACAGCAGCGGAAGCGATGGCGACTCAGAGACTGGGCATGTGCAGCGCCCGTCGAGGAGGACACTTGATCGTCGAGTCGCTAAAAACTCGAGTGCGAGCGTGGACAAGAGCACACATAACGAGCGAAAGCAGACAGAAATCCGGAGCAGCGGCATTGCCGATGTTGCCCCCGCACGCCAATCAAGAGCATCAGGGTCTAGACCGTCATCATCGTCTTCCTCATCATCATCTCCATCACGCGGATCCAGCGCGCGCCGGCTGGCTCAGTCTCTAGTGGTCGAGTATCGCACTCAAGCTGCTGATCCGTTGTCAAAATCTACATCGTCCATGCAGAAGCGGTCGAGAAAGAATGTCAGGTTGTCATCGCTGACCCGTCTAGACTCGAGTCGATCGCGTTTGCCAAGCGAGGAAGCGCGTCACTCGGCAGCAGTAACGTCAACTCGCCGCATCGAAGACTCGGGTGAAGAACGCGCTTCATCTGTTCGTGTCGATCGCTATGACGTCGAAAGCGAGCTGCTCCAAACACAGAAGTACGGGCGGTCCATTGGATCGGACAATGTCAAACCCTGGCCGCAAAGAACGCGATCTACATCGACTCTTCCTCGCGATTCCGTGGAGCCACCACCATTCGGCGATCTGTCGTCCGTGTCGATCTCGAGCAAGGGCAGTCGGCACTTTCTTGATGAAGGTACTGGTCTGGAGAACGAATTCTCTGCGATTAGTATAGATGGCGCGCGGTCTCCAGGTCCTGTCAGCCACGAGTCGTCAGGTGATGATGAGCAAGGTGAAGAGAAGCGAGGCGGCGCGTCAGGGATTACTCGCCAAAAGGAACAGCAGTCACGGGCGATGAATCCGAATCAGCAAGAAGCAGCGATTGAAGACCATGAAGATGGTAACCAGGCGCCTGGTGGCGACGGTGAAGACGGAGACGGCGCGACAGCGAGCCCAGTGAGGAAGCAGGTGGCTCGCGATGATCCGCGCGCCTCTGAGCTGTCAGCATCATCGCGAGTGATCCAACGTGACGCCCAAGCTCAGTCTCTTCATCCCCTCCTTCCTCGCTCTAAGGTACGGACCGCGACTTCGAAAGCCCAGGCCGAGTACCTCCGATACAAACTCACGCTCAAAAACCACCTTCAAGAGCTTCGTCAGGTGAGTCAACCTGATTGTTCTGTGTCGCCAACACCGTTTGCAAGTACTCACGTGCTGACTGATGGCTTCTAGCGAGAGTTTTGCCAGCGCCAGCACATGGAGCGAGCTTACAAAGCTGGCGAGCACATGGCGAACGTCGATAAGGTCCGCAAGTTGTCGTGAGTTGCGCGCGCTCGTAGCGGTGAGGCTGACCATGATGCTGTCGAACTCTTTGTGCCCGCAATAGATTAGAGCCCGGCGATTCGAGCAAGACATTCGGCTGCAACGGATCGCGATCGGCCTGGAGGCCAAAGAAGAGGAGGAGAAGCAGCTTCGCCACGCTATGCACCACTTGCTGGACCTGGAGAAGGAGAAGCTGCGCGAGGAGCACCGCGTCACGTCTTCGGTGCTCAAGCAGATCCAGAAGGAACACGAGGAGCGCGAGCAGGCGATGGAGAACTTGTACGTACCTGTTCGCACTGGTTTACTTGCGCGTGAGGTTCTCACTCTTCTATGTGCGCATCGTGAATTGCAGCTACGCGAACCAGATACGGATCGTGCGGGAACAGACTGAGCGCGAGGCCCAAGAGCGCGATTTGATGGAGAAGGCGCATCGCAAGGCATCGGAGCAGATGATGCGCGAGATGCGGCACGAGCGCGAGACGCAGCTGACTGCTCTCTTGCAGGAGAAGCAGCAGCTAGCCGAGGCGCGCCGGTTCCGCCAGGTCACGCAGATGACCCAGCTGCTTGAGCGCACGGACCAGCAGTCAGCGGCTCGCACTGATGCCTTCTACACCGCAGCGATGAGAGCGCGCCAGCGACGAGCGGAGACGCACTCGTCACCATCACTGCAGCATCGCCAAAGACAACGCCAGCCAACAGTGTCGGTGTACGGAACGACAAGTGGGGTGGTGAGGTCGAAGACGTCGGCGTCAAAGACCAGATCGGCGCCGCTCCGACGATCAACACGCGTGTATTAGCTGGAAGGTAACGTCAAACGAAGCTGCGTGTTGTGAAGATGACAACCGGGTCTTGGTTTGACTCCCCCTGCTCTACAGACTCAAAAAAGCGTGCAAGGTCTAAAGCGCGTACTTCCTGGCGCGAGCGAGCACATCGGTCGCATGGATGACGCCGAGCAGCTTGCCGCGCGCGGTCACAAACAGCTGTGGGCACTTGTGCACCGCGATCAGCAGCACGGCGTGGCTCACAGCCGTGTCTTTGTGGACGCGGAAGCTCTCGGCGTCAAGTTCCAGCAGCTCGAGCCCCACAAGGTCCACGGGAGTTGAGTGTTCCGACAGAGGCTGCGACAGGGCTGCCTGCTGCTCTCGCGTGATGAAGAGCGTCATACTGCTGGGGATGCGTGCTGCCGTACGTGATTTCGCATCCTTCGAGCCGTTGCCAATTGCGAGACAGCGCTCCCACGCGTGGACGATTGCCTCGAGCTCGTCGCGGTCAACTGCGCCCAGTAGAATCTCAGTCTTGTCGCTGTCGATGACGGGGATGATGTCAGCGTCGTGGCTCAGTTCGCCCAGCAACTGCTTCAGTGACTCGAGTGTCTGGAATCGAGTCATGGCCGGCGGTGGGTCGTCACTCATCAAGTCGCTCGCGACAAGCGCGTACGACCGCTGCTGGGTCAGCGTCGGCCACTGCGGCAGCCTCTTCTGCCGGCTGATGGTCTCGTACATGTCGAGCGAGAAGAAGAGCGCGACGGAGCGACCGATCAGCACGCACAGAAGCACTGGAACCATGTAGCTCAGCTGGCTCGTGAGCTCGAAGACGATGACGGCGATGCTGATGGTGCCCGTGACTCCGGCGGTGAAGCTGGCGGCGCCGACGACGGCGTATCCGGCCGCCAACACACTGCCGCCGCCGAAGATCAACACCATTTCGCCGAACAGACGACCCATCGCCGCGCCGATCGCAAACACGGGGGTGACAATACCGCTCGGCACCATCACCGTCGCGCTGATCGCCGTCGAGAAGAACCGGACGCAAGTGTACAGCGCGATTGACGCCGACGTCCAGGACGCGCCGACCTCGCTGGCTGCAAATGGGAAGTATTACAATGCCACACAGTTAGCGTCGGACAAGTGACCAAGACAAAGTGCGAGACACAAGACGGGGGCGTACCTAGGTGGCTCGCGTCGTGGCTCGTCAGGTTGGCGGTGGAGAACATGTCGTCGATGACCTGGTGCTGCGATAGCCGCATGAAGCTACCTACGGGGAACTCGATGAGCGAGAAGAGCAGCGCGACCGCCGCGGCGTAGACGAACGGCGAGAACGAGCGCGCGGAAGGCAGGCACGTGAAGACGACTTGTTCGAGGAACCGCGTTTTGAGGTCCGAGACTAGTCGGAAGGTGCGCACGAACAGTGCCGCAAGGATGCCGCAGAGGAACGCGAGCACGAGGAAGAGGGCCACTTCGTACGTCTGGTACGGCAGCGCGTCGAACGCCGTGGTGAAGAGCGAAACGGCGTTGCTTCGGAGCAGCGTGCCGAGCGCGCGGAAGACGACGACGCTCACGACCGAGGCGAAGAAGGCGCGCCAGTAGTTGCTTGTGACGTAGTAGCTCGTGGTAACCTCGATGCTGAAGAGCACGCCGCCGATCGGCGTACCGAACGTGGCGGTGACGCCCACGGCGCATGCGGCCGACAGCACGTGGTGTGTCAGGTCCTCCGACTGCCGGATCTGCCGGAACAGCGGGATACGCAGAAGCTGCCGCGCGATGATGCAGCTCAGGTGCACGAAGGGGCCCTCCTTGCCGATCGACAGCCCGCTGCCCAGCGCGAAGACCAGTCCGAAGCACTTGGCGACCAGCGCGCGCGCCGTCAGGTAGTTGGGGAACGGGAACCCGCCGAGGATGCTGCGCATCTCGGGGATGCCCGAGCCGGCGGCGTCGGGGCACACGAGCCACGTGCACAGCACGCCCAGCAGCAGAATGGCGACGCGGTACAAGACGTACAGCAGGTAATCGACGAGCCAGCCATCGCCGAGCGCCGAGAAGACAGCGCGGTACTGCGTCACGAGCTGCACGCCGCTGTCGATGCTCCACGCGACGACGGACGCCGTGACGCCGAGCAGCAGCAGCAGCACCCACGAACTCTCCAGGAACAAGCCCGCGAACGCGCGCACGTGGTCGGGCGCTGGCATCGGCACGCCCATCATCGTCGTGGACGAGCCGGAGCGGCCGCCCGGGAAGAGCGTCTGCGCCAAAGGTGCATGATCGTCATCATCGTGCTGTTCGTGTGCGTCTTCCTGCTCGGGTTCTGTTGGCGCCCGCAGCGAATGGTACCCGCCGCGCGCCTTGCCGCCACGCATCACGACACATCTGCGGGACCGGTCCGCCAACCCGTCAAGCTCCTCCGCGTCCACCCACGTGCGCATCCGCGACCAGAGCGAGTCGGCTGCGGCCATTCCGCCAGGCGTCAGCGGCACGTCGATCATGGTGGCGTCGCTGGGCTCCGTCGCTGCGCTGGACGAAGCGGAGGGCGACGCAGGAGAAGGAGAAGAAGACGTCGGCGACGGGAAGGAGGCGCCGCTGCCGTCCTGCGAGCTCCCGCGGCGGTGGCGCGGCGATTGCGCCGCCGCCTCCATCGAGGTGGTTGCAGCCATTTCAACGGCGGGAAGGTGGTTCCTGTTGACGGTGCACTGGGAGTGAGGATGACACTGCGTGAACTAATATACCAACTCATGAGAGGTATCAATTATTAAAGGATAACGTCGGTGGGGTAGAAAATACCGGTTCGGTCGGTACTGTGCCGGTTTTTACGCTGAAACCCCGCGCAAACCGATAGATCTGAAGCGCGATCTTGGCCAACTTCAAGGTGCGCGCCGCACCCATCGCGGCTTTGCGCAATCTCGCGGATGATTGACTTGGCTTCAGTATACTCCGCCCCCACAACCCGACACCCAGGAACAAGCAGCCTGAGAAGAAGAAGCCGCGACGGAACAACAAGCGCTAACGATCCTTAGCTCGGCTTCGCGTGCCGTTTCCGCCGCCATGCGACCACGCCCGCTGCCAGACCAGCCGCCAGCAGATACGCCTGGCCATCGCTACAGCCATCGCCACTGCCTTCTCCTTCTCCCTGTCGCCATGGGTCTGCAGTCAGTCGGCGGGCCGCCTGCCCAATGCGTCGGGGGCAACCGCCTTCCCACAGTGCCGGCTTCGAATTTCCGCCCGCGTTCCTGCGCGAGCCGGAACGAGCGTCGCGCCTCCCAGTATCCGCGCCAGTCAGCAGCGGCGACGCATCTCTCTGTCGATCGATCTCTTTGTTCCTGCCGTGATGACGCACGGACGCGGCGGCATGTAAACCCCACGGAAGATCCGAGTGGACGCCTCGTGGACTGGTCGTAACAAAACCCCTCGTTGCATGCGATGGCGCGCTCACCGTAGCAGTCCTCGCCCACACTTAGGCGTATGCTCGTTCCGTGCGTGCGCCGGGGGTGTTTGCTCGCCTGGAGGCGGCGCGCCATCCTCTCTGATACTGCTTAGCCCTAGTACGGGTGCTTACAGATCGAAAAGGTTCCGTGCGCGACTGTCGGCGCGGCGGATCTAAAATAAACCCCGTGCTGGTGGCGGCGGCTCGTCTTCCGCCCATCTATGCAGTGAGCCTACTCCGCGTCACCACGCGCCCTCTCCGCGCGCGCCTTTCTCGCCCTCCTGCGCCATCGAAAAGGCACCTAGAGGCTCGCCATTCCCGCGCGCGCAGGCTCGGCGCCAGGCTGGCAACCAGGCAATCAGACAGACTCGGACGCAAGCGACACTAGGGGCGGCCGCACGCAATCGATCCCTTCGTCGGAAGAGGGACAGACAGCTCAAGAAGACAGAGAGGCATGCACCGCAGCGCGCGCCGCGGGCAGCAGCTCGATACGTTCGCGTCCGCGCTGGCGTCCATGGCCGTGTTCACGGAGGCCGGCGAGGCGCAACAGGACGCGTCCAAGTGGCGCGAGACGGCCAGCGACGTGGACGAGCGCGACGGGGAGGAGGGTGAGAGCGAGGATGACGCCACGGCCGTGTCCAAGTGGACGGCCAAGGCGGCGGCGCGGCGGCGCGGCAGTGGCGGCCGCGTGCTCCACGTGACCACGCAGGTCGCCAGCACCACCACCAACAGCAACAGCAATAACAGCAGCAAGGAAACACAGGCGGCCTACTGGCGGCTGTTCGGGTCGGCGACCAGCAGGGCGCGGCACCCGCAGCAGTCGCTGGGCTTCGACGCGTACCGGAAGGCCTTCATCCCACGCGAGGACAGCGCGGACCAGAGGCGGCGGGCCGGCCGGCGCGACCCGCCCAGTAGCACGGACGATGGCAGCGACGACGCGGCCGTGGGGCGGACGGCCGGGGGTGAGGTGCCGTCCGAGAAGCGCGACCCGGACGAGGAGGTGGTGCTACTGCGCGAGCAGGTGGCGCTGCTGGTGCAGAACCTCGAGAAGGAGAAGCAGCGTCGCACAGTCGAGCAGAACCTCATGCAGACGGTAAGTCCTCATGCGTTCTCTCGTAATAGACCGAAGGAGACTGACGACGCCGTTCGTGACCCAGAAAATCATCGAGCTGCAGGGCCTCATCCGGCGGAACCTGCCGGAGCAGCAGCGAGCACTGGAGCGCCGCCTGCAGTCGCGTGCGTCGCCCCCGGCGTCCAAGGCGCGAGCAGCCGCTGCCGCCGCGCGGCGGGCAATGGCCAAGCTCGGGTCCAGCAGCGGTGGAGGTGCTGCGACCTCCAGCGGCGGCGTGAGCCACTGCCACCACCTGTACCACCACCATCACTTCCACCACCACGCGCAGAGCTCGAGCCAGCCCCAGTGCTGCGAGGAGGCGCTGCTGGAGCGGTCCATGTCGATGCCCACGACGCTCGACCGGTTCCCGACGCCCTGCAAGAGCTCCTGTTCCGCCTCGGTGGTGGACGCGGCGGACAACCAGGCAGCGGTGGACCCACCGCCCTCGCGGGGCTCCACGCCCAGGAAAAGCGCGGCGGTGGCCGAACGGATGCTGGAGGCGTCTATGAAGAAGCAGATCAGCAAGATGCGCGCCAAGATGCTGACAGCAGTGACCGAAGCGGAGCGTGAGACCGCGGTGCTGCGCGCGCAGCTGGCCAAGGACGCCAAGCTGCATGCGCAACGCGAGCGCCAGCTCCGGCTGGAGTGCCAGGTGGAGCTCGCAGCCGCGGACGATCGGCAGCGACGCACGGCGCACAAGCTGGCGGTCGCAGCGCGGCAGGCGGCGCAGCTCACGGAGGAGAAGCAGCAGCTCGCGGCCATGGTGCACGCGCAGGCCGAGTGCATCAGGCGGCTGCAGCTGGCAGTGGGCGGGCGGGAGATCGTCGAGCAGGCAGAGAAGAGCGCCGCCGCGCTTAGTACAGAGTAGGGGGTGGCAACATGGAGACGGGGGCGCGGTCGCAAGCGCTCCCTGGGAGGCGAGAGGCGGTTTCGCCGTGTGTCGTTGGTGTCGAGTGGGTGGTGAGGACGGAGGCGCTTCCGGGTGGAGTATAAACCGACAACACGTAGGCGGTTGCCACGACTTGGGGGCCACGACAGGTCAGTGCCAATGGGTTAGTGTATTGCGCAGACAAGCCGAGGGCCCAGCACTTACGATGCGGCTCCGACGTGAGTGATGGCGCGCATTCATGTGTGTTCATTGCTCCCGTGTTGGTGGTGATGTTACACTTTGACGCGGATCTCGTCGTCCGTCAGCAGCCCGGACGCCAGTGCCTGCACATTCCCCGTGAATGCACGGCGCTCCCATGCGGTCGTGTCGAAGTAGATGAACTGCGGAGCCGTCGGTGACGACGCGGTCGACGCGGTCGCCGAGGTCGACCCGGACGAGCCGATGCCGCTGCCGATGGAGCCGGCGCTCGTGCCGGTGGACCCGATGCCCGATGCCGCGGGCACGAGCGACGACGAGGCGCTCAGAGCCGCCAGGCTGCTGCCGCTACTACTACCACTACCACTACCGCTGGCGAGCAGCGCGGCATCCGCGGCCGAGGCGCGCTTCAGCCAGATCTTGAGCTCGCCGTGGTACCGCCACTCGCGCGCGTACAGCTCCTGCGCCGCGTATGCCTGTAGCACGTCCTTCGGCATCGAGTAGAAGATGTAGAAGAGCGTCTCGAGGTGGAACTTGGACAGGTGCGTCATCTTGAGCACGGGCGGCTGGTTGTAATAGCACATTGGCAGCGAGTACTGCGGCTCGCGCGCGAGCGGGTCGTCGGACCAGGGCGACGCGAACGTCGGATGCAGCGGCCTATCCATACAAGAGAGCGCCCTGTTAGTGAGAAGAACAGGCAGACATCCCTTTCGAGCATGAACGCACTCGGCCGAGTTCAAGTTGAGTCCGAGCGACGTCAAGTCGCAGCCCATGGTCAGGTTCTTCTTGGTCTCGTTGCCCGGGCGGATGATCGTGTGCAGCATGCCCAGCAGGCCAAACTGGTTGGATGCGTCCATGGCCGACACGCCGCTCGCCGGGACCTCCTCCGTTCTCAGGTGGCTGAACGCGCCACCCGACAGACTCACCCCGTTGCTGCTGCTGCTCTCCGCTGCGTTTGCCGACCCCGCGCGCACGCCGATAGCCGTTGCGCCGCCGCGCGTGGGAGCCGACGACAGTACCGCGTTGTCCGCTGCCGAGATCGTGAAGCTTGCGTGCCGCTTCAGCTCGTGCGCCCTCGGCGTCGCGCTCTTGTCGCTGCCGCTCCCGCTGGCCGCCAGCGTCGACAGCGCGGGGAAGTCCTCCTTCTGAATCATGAACTCGGCCGGCTGCGACTGCCGCGACAGCGTCGACGACGAGGACGCCGCGCCATCAAAACCCGAGTCAATCGTCAGTGAGCTCATCCTGTTGAGTGCAATTTCGAGTCAAGCGTCAGGCGGCGGCAATCGACACGATCAGCACCTCGACAGCACGCCACCTGGAGCCGAGCGCCGGGAACTCCGACATGTCGGGCGCCTTGTTCTCGGTCGGCGCCTGGAACGCGCGGCCTGGGCACCGAGAAGCAGAACATCGTCAGCGTCACGTCTATCGAGAGTCTACGGTTGGAAATGACCGTCATCTGACCTTTTACGACCGCGGCGAGGTGGTCCGCCGAGTTCATGCGGTGCAGCTCGTGGCCCATTGGCATGCCACCGCCCGTCGCGCCCAGAAACTGCCCGTACAGCCACGATTAGTCCACATGAGATCCACTACAACCGCCTTTGCAGCGCCTAACGCACTCACCGCGTTGCCGCCGCCGCCCATGACACTGCCGAAGCCGGACAAGCCGCCATGCAGTCCATCTATCGCCGTAGCGCACGAGAAAACGCATCAAATGAGTGGCACTTCCCGGTCGAGAGCGCGTGCCGCCACGGCACCTGCGTGCATGTCCATCCCGCCCGCGAGCCCGCCGCCCATGCCCTGGAATGCCATGTTAACGCCGCTGCCGCCGAGCGCGCCGCTGCCCGCGCTGCCGCCGCTGGCACCCAGCCCCTTGCTCGAGAAATCGTCGCGGTGGTAGTAGTACTGGCTCGCGTCGAAGTCCTCCTGGTCACGTGAGGCCGTCATCTTAGCCCCTGGCGCTACCGTACAGCGCACAGTACCTACCGACGGATCCTCACCTTGTCCTCGGCCGTCTGGATGTTGTCCTTAAAGTAGGCGAACTTGTCCTTGGACGGGTCGATCATGGCGCCGCGACAACGAGGCGGCGATCGCGCTACTAGAGCCAAAACACGGCGGATTCGGACGCAACTGCCGGGAACAGCGCCATAAGAGACAGGAGAACACGTTAGCTGCGCGTCGCGACGCTCCCGGCGCCGCCTGCGCCCGAGAGAGAGAGACGCCGACACACCTTGCTCGCCGCCCTTTTTCGCGATCCGAGAGCGAAAACACTTGCGCGTTGTATCGGAAGCGCCGGCAGCTTTTCTTCCGCCCATTTTTGCGATCGACGGAGGGGGGAATCGAGACAGAGTTACTGTGCGCCTCCGACAAAGTACGAAGGATTACAGCGTAACCTTCTCCGATCGTGCTCGCTCCAAAACACGGTGAATTGGCGTCACCTTCATTTTCACATAATGCGGTGTGATGGCAGCGACAACGCACAGATGAGGCGTGAGGTATCTGGCAGCCGTTAACAGACTGGTCTACAGTCCACTGGTACCGAGAGCGCAATCCCGAGCGAGCACAGCCCGCACATGGCCTTGCTCAGCTCTATGTGCTGGAAACACGCTCAGCGAGTAACATGACAAACTGGTGCGGCGGCACGGCGAGAGCCAAGACGAGCGCTTGCAGTAGTCGTGCAGTTGCCCGGCCGAGTGCTTGATCCACAAACTCGAAGCGTTCTTCGAGGGGTCACCAGTAGTGACCATGGAGTCGGCCTACCCCATGCTGTTGGCCGGGTGCTTTAGCCACTTGAAGCGAAACGAGTAGTCCGTCCCGAAGTGCTCCAGCGGCATCTGCGTCGTGCTGATGACCCACACCATGAGCGTGGACTGATGAGTTGCCAGTGTGACTCGAGCACGAATGCGAGCTGCCGAAGCGCCGGCATGTGCGTCTGCCGCTGGAGGACGAACCCAAGCACCAAGAGCGACGCCAACTCGAGCAACGAGTAGCTGAGTAGCGCCGTGATGTCGTGATAGAGGCCATCGAGCGACAGGTCGCGCAAGTTGATGAGGAACCCGCGGTTGAGCAGGTGGTACGCGCCCAGCAAGTAAATGCCTGCGTGTGATGCACGAAAGAGACAAAGAGACGGACCGAGTCAGATATGTGAAGGGATTGCAACGCGGCCGATCAAGACGATACATCACTCACTGTAAATGAACGGGATCATGGCCTCGGCGAACTCGATGAGCAGCACGAACTCCGTGGAGAAGGCGAAGCGACTGGCACAGGAACTGGCGGTCACGAGCGCTGTCGCGGTTCATATTGTTTGATCGTGCCACTTACTGGGTTGTCGATGTCGCAGCGATGGTTGACGACCCAGACTGCAGGTCGCTTGAGCCGACTGTGGTCGCGGCTCGAGACACCGCGACGTTATTATTGGACCCTCCTGGTCGACTGAGAGTTCGAGGCGTTGTCTCAATCGGCTGATTGCGTGCTGGATGCACCCGTCGACAACTCCACCCTTGAAGATTCAACGTTGCTTCGGCGTGCATCGACGGCCTTCCAGTGGCGCTTCCCGGTTCACGAACCTCGACTTGCACTAGCGCCATCGTCGCGACGTCTGCTGCTGCTTCAAGCAGCGCGAGGGACGTGTCGCATTTCCCATTCGCTGCGGAGATACTCACATCGTGCAGCACCAACACACCCTCGAGCACGTCAATCGACACCATGGACACCACGGCCATCTTGGACGTCGTGCTGTTCATGCAACAAGAGAGGAACAGCGCGTGGTACAAGTCGGCGTTCAGCACCACAACACATG